>JARHVA010003238.1:390000-407500 GCA_037957365.1 Torreya grandis
CATGATGAGTGACCAATGATTCCAATAAAGGAATGTCCTCAAATGACTCAGTCATGGAGGAATGAGGTCTATGGTTCCATAATGGAGGAGATCTTTGTGCTCCTTGTGTGAATGCGATAATGCCCTGATCAACACATCTATTAATGTAATCTTTGAGTCTATAACAATTGTCATCATTGTGTTCACAAATATGATGATAATTATGAAAGAGTTGATGTGGTTGTCTATGTAAGAGATGTGAATCTCATCAGTGAATAGAAGGTAATGTGATTAACCTCTTATCTATTAGTTCTGATAATATGATATATGGGTATTCCTAATCTAAATAAAACTATAGTGGTGCTTTACTATTGTTCTTTATAGTGAATAATATAGGTTGTGTTTTGAAAACTTGCTCTTTGTTCTTGGTTGGTTACTTTTTTAGTTGTGGTCTCATGTCTTGTCTAGGACATGGTGGATGCTGAGTGGTAAGAGCTATATCTAAAGATGATATTGTGAATTCTAGAGTGATTTGATCATCTAAATCTACCTCAATTAATCCCACTTTCTTTTCCAAAAATAGAATTATGTAATACAAATGTATGAAACAAGGCTCCATCTGATCTAATAGATGCTCGAGGAGAGGTTAGTGAAGGTCGTTGATAAAGATGTGTTGAATCTCTAAATCTGCTAGTTTTTATATCAATATTAACAAATGATCCTTAAATCTTTAGATATACTCACTAACTGACTCTAAATAATAATGATGTCATGTGGCATGTTTCTCATATGTAACATGAGGGCCTATGTTGACAATGTAGTTTATGAGAAATTCCTCCTCTAAGTCATCATATGTATGAAATGAACTGACTGGGAGTATATGAAAGAACCAATTATGTGCTTCCCCAACTAATGTCTACTAAAATAAATTAAGTAGGATCAAAGGACTTGCATGAGGTGGCAAAGCCTTCTAAAAGGCTTGAAGATGTGCGAATGGATCTCTAGTTCCATCAAAGTAAGGTAATGATGGTGTTTGGAAATGCTTAGGTAATGTGACTTTTATAAGTGTATTTAGATCAAGGTTACATATAGATCATTGACATCCATTAAAGATTTGTAAGATTTGTTTTTTAAGGTAATGAGATGTACTTGGTGTTGTAGTTCACCAACTACATGCATCAAAAATATGATCTCCTAGGATGGTATATTATTTTCTTGAAGTGGTTCAATTAATTGTTGAATTTGATTATTAATTTTAACAATGGGAATGCTATATTTGGAAAGTGGATCATAAATAGTGGGTGTGCTTACTTGAATCATAGGAGTAAGGTAGCTTGGACTTTACTAGATGGATGTGGGTTACCATTCACTTTAGGTGAGGAGTGAGAGCTAGTTTCTCTATAGTGAGGGGTGGTTTGGGAGATTCATTGGTATCTTTATGTTTTAGTGAATCACATTATAATTTAGTAGAAGATGTGCTATTAACATTAACATGTGCATTATCAGAGATAAAATCATTCATAGAAGTAGAATCAATATTTTGACATACATGAGATTTGGGAAGAGTGAGCAAAGGGTTATAAACATGAGATGTAGTTTCTTCTTCACTATATGCATAATAGTAATTATTATTCCATGCATTGTCACATTTTGAATTTTTTCATTTGAAATAGTAGAATTTGAGGTATCATTTTTATATTCACTTTCATTCTCATATTGATTTTTATGTTCACTTTCATACTCATTATCGCTTCCATCAATACTAGGGAGGGGTGTAAGAGAAAGAGTTAATTTATTTCTAATATGCAATAAGCTATCATTAGGATTTGGAATATCATGTATATCTATGCTATGCATGGATAGAGTATATGCATTTTCTTCATTTTCAACAAAAGAAAGAAGAGTAGAAGATTTATCATTTGATCATTATTTTTAGAGAGTAGAGTTAGGAACACATTATGCATCATTTGAACTATGCTTTGGTACTTTGATTCTATTGTATTTATATTATTGTATTTTGAACATAGTAGTAGCAAAAGGTAGAGAGAGATTAGGTTCACATGGAAGCAAATAATCACCAATAAGAGGTTCACTTGGAAGTGCATGATTAATTTGTGAATTTTGTACATTGTGCCTAGGAGAATGAGGTGAGAATTATCTTTCCCATTTATCAAAAACATTTTCATTAGAAGAAGGAATAAAAGAGATGGGGTTAAGATAGAATGATTCATATATTTGTGATTCACCCTCATCATTACGTACATCATCATATCCTTCATTACAAAAATAGTCATTATATTCACTATAAATGAAATCATTTTCTATAGTTTTAGCCAATGTGAAATTTTGTAAATTTGTCCAATCATTGTCATAATTGTAAGAAAATTTTAGAAATCTATCTAAGGGTTGAGAAGAAGGAAATGCCTTTGTGGCCATTGTATCACCAAAGAGAATTTTTAAAACTACTATAAAGTAAAATAAATGCACAAAGAACTACTAACATTGAATTTTGGAGATTACTTTTGATACCCAAACAATTTGTATTAAATTCAAACTATTTTTCTAAAAATTGTAAGGGAGGGATATTTGAGGTTTTAAGACATAGTTTGGAAGTCTAGGATTTTTAGTTAGGTTTTTATAATTTTTTAAATTTGTGCAATAATTTTAAATTCTAAAAATTGTTAGAAATTGGATAAATGCACAAAAAAATTATACAAAATTTTGAATTTTGGATTTTAAATTTTTACAAAAGAAACTACTAATTTTGAAATAAGTTCTGGCAAAGTAATTGATTTGTAAAAATTCCAAAATAGTTTTTCTAAAATTAGAAAGGAGGCAAGGCTTGATGTTTAATGACATAGTTTTGAAATCCAGGGTTTTGAATGAAATATTTTCAAAAATGGTGAAATAATCTGAAAAAAATAGACCAAATTTGTAGAATTTTGTTTGAATTTTTTTGGAAGAATAAGAAAATATTTCTAAAATTAGCAATGTATTTTTCCTAGTGTTTGAAAAGTGTTTATATGGAAAAAGGACCTAGTATGTGCATACTAGGGTTTCAATAAAATATGTGATATTTTTGCAATTAATTTATAGATTTTTTAATTTTAAATTTAATCAAAATAAGGAAATTATTGAAATAAATCAAAAATAATTATCCCTATGGTTTTTGGGGTTTTTGTGCAAAAATTTAAAGTAAGTCAGGTACACCAAATATTTTATTCTTTTAGGAAATTAGATGTTTAATTCCTAAGTAATAAAGGGATAATTCTGGTTTGATGTAGTTAAATACAATTTTTGGCCAATTTGATCAACTTAATTCAAATAAGAAACAGAAGACAAAGAAAGATTGACTTAGCTTATTTTGGGTTCAAATGGATGATGCAGAGTCTAGAAATTATTGTGCAGGGATGTCATAGTATTACAAATAGGACATATAACTCTATTTTTAGATTAGATAAGAGTGAAAAAATTAGGAAACCATATTACTTGGCATTATAATCCACTTCTAGTGCTGTTATCTAATTTTATTGTTATTGCCTAGTGGTCTGGCTTTTTTGGGTTTTATTTGGTAGCTTTGTGACACCTTGTCAGTGAAATATTGAAGTCTCAGAATATGTAGAGCTCACTATGTGTCATATTATATGATTAGTACCTATTTTACCATACATACATAGAAGCAACAAAGTAAATCAAAGCACAGGGGGAAAAATAAGGTTATGTGAAGAATGATTGCACAATCAAGAATCCCTGTTGTTCTGACTACTACCTACATTAACCCTCATGCTCAGGGTCTTAGATCCAATGTAGTTCTCCCTTAGGGAACATAAATAATAAATGTGAATGATTGATGTAATAATTAATTTCACCTAGGCCATTCCTTGATTAAGTATACAAATCTATGTGTGATACACATAAGCTAATCTATACTATTGACTAATTTTATTAAGTCTCATGTGTAAAAATATCAAGTGTTAGATATAAAATTCCTTGTGTATTCATTTATATATGAAAGTCATTATTTTTAATTTGGTATATTTTATTGCATTTGGTTAAAATTTAAAAACTTAAACATCAAGAAAATAAAAGGGGTAAGACTCATCTTATGAAAGAAGCTGACTGTTGGGGCCAAAATTGGACTTGGACAACATTGACAAAAAATGGACACCTTGGGTTTTTAGTGTTGTTTTCATATTTGGGTGATATTATCTAAGGGATGTGGGACTTGGGGGGATGTTTCTAGACCTAAAATATGTTCCTAAGATTGAAAGGGTTAGGTCAAGAATGCTATAAATGTTCAGAAATAAGCATAAAGATGTATAGGGAATCTAAAAAGACCAAGACAAGTCAAATGAGAATACATTGCTAAATGTGAATAAAAGTTCATATTCTCTAGTCAGAATCTCATGTGAAAAGACATAATATGTGTGTTTTCTTGACAAATTTAGGGTTTATATAGTTTATCTAAATATAAGTATAATTTGATCATAATAACTAAGATAAAAATAATGCAATGTTGATTTTGAGAATATTTTCCAAGGATAATATGAAAATGAAATAAGATGGTAAGTTGTAATCTAAAAGTTTTTCTTTATGTGAACTGATAGCTAAATAATCACCAAACACAACATAGATGATATGGAAACATAACATGTAGATAATTAAAAATATAACAAAATGAGGGAAATATGAAATAAAATTACTAAATATAAAAGTGTTCAAGGTGCAAATATTTCATAGGCTAATGAAAATCCTTACCTTTAAAAGTACACAACTAATAGGTTCCATTCCTAAAATATTCAATCACTAATTAATGACCTAACTAGTTGGGTATAAATATTTAACCTTCTCTTTTGTTTTTATCTATTTGAATTTCATGTATTAAGATAAGGACTCCTACTTGTATCAATAATTCATGATCATTTTTATTTTACTTTTAGCATATACAATTTGCATAAGTAAGATGATTTTGTGTAGCTACAAGTCAATGATCATCTAAGGTCTCTAGTTTAATTAAGCATGCACTTATATACTCTTCCTTGTTGAGAATACTTGAAAGAGAGATTTGAAAGATAAGGATTTATAGATTGAGGGTGGAGTTGGCTCATATCTGAAGGCCAGGGAATACAAGGTTTACCTCATGGGAATACATATAGCTATTATAAAATACTATAATGTCAGATAAATCTGAATATGCCAATCTCTTTTATAATCTTTGACTATGTTGACCATGATTGACTTTAGAGTTTTTGTGGACTCGACTTAGTTATTGTATTTTGGATAGTATAGGGAGGATGTGTGATGAGATATATCAAATTTATTACACACTTCATGTACCTTAGGGTTATTGAAAGGATATCCATTATATTTGATGATGACATGTGGGACTCTGAACTAGTAAATAATTTGTTTCAAAATAAATTTACTAGTGGCTAACCTAGTAAAATAATTTAGAGGTATAACTGCTTACCATTTAGTGGAATAATTAGTGGATGTGATGATGAAATGGTTACTATTTGAGGATTTAGGAGAAAGCTTTCGAATAAAATATAGACACTATGTAGATAAGTGATATGTGTTAAAAATGGGATCCAATTCCCTATTTGGTATGTGAATCAAATGGGAGTAGTGTTATCACTTCTCACACTTATTTATGTATTCAATAAAATCATGTTTAAGAGTGGGATACAATTTTCCCATCCTATGGATCTTTTGGGTAGTTGTGTGGCCACAGAAATGTCCACTATAAACATTGTTATGATAATGAAAAAGGATATTTTCTGAATCGTCTTGGTTGAAACATCTCAATAACTTAATGTTGAAGGATCTATGATATAGAACCTCATATAATACGGTGTATTTGGATGCAATCATGTGAAGGTGTTTACTCTATTTTGATATGGCACCTTCAAGATAAGGATGGTTAATTAGATAGTTTATTATATCTATATGCTAAGGATATGAAATAATGTTAGGTTTATATATATAATAAATAAGTACATGAAATTCAATATCAATGAAATCATTGACTTTTAAGGGAGAATCTACCAACCAATCAATGATGATTTTCACCATAAAATACATATGGTTGACATATGTGAGTTTAAAATTGATCAAAAGTATGAGAAAATGCCTATTAATTCATGACATTGATGGTTGGGATAACAATGTTTGTATGGCCTATTACTTTACTATAACTCTTATTTCTTAATTAATCATGTATTGTTGCAACCATTTAGTTTTAAACATGATGCCTAAATACTCTCTTTGCTTGAGTATAATGTGTCTCGTAGTAAAACAAAGTCTAGATAATGAAATATATGGTATGATTATGGGCATTGTCATCCTCGAAGGTTAACATGTATGTGAGAGACACATAAGTTTCACTAATGGAAATTATGAGAGGCTTGTCAAGCCTGAGTTCCTTGAGTATTACAGCAAACATGAGAAATAATTTTACTAATTTAAATTCATTCTAATAGTCATTCATCCATGTCAAGCCACTTTCCTTTTTGATAAAATTATTAAATCATCAAATGGCCCATAGATTCCCCAAGAATGACCTAATTTTTGATTCATCAATAGGGGGATCTTGTCTAAAATTTTAAAAATATTGGTTACGTCAATATCGATTCCATGCTCATAGATGATATAACCAAGGATTTTTCTACCCATGACTCTAAACACAAAATTTACAAGGTTAAGTGTGACACCATATTCAACCAAATGTGTGAGGATGGTGTGAAATACATCCGATTTCCTATTCATTCATTCTATTTTTCCTAGAATATAGTCCACATAAACCTTTAGTATCTGATGTATAAGATGATGTAAAATGTGGGTCATGGTTATTTTATATATTTCCCCAATGTTTTTAAGTTTTAATGGCATGAATAAATATAAGAGAGTCTCATATGGTTTATTAAAGGAGGTTTTGATTTTATCCTTATCTAAAATCACAATTTGGTTAGATCTAGATAAGCTATACATAAGGGATAACGATTCATAACTTGTGGTCGCATTGAGTATGAAATCAATAAAAATGAGAGGAAAATCATACTTAGTATATGTGGTGTTAATATTATGAAAATTGGTGCATATCCTATTGTTATCATTTCTATTGAGAGTGGGAATGATGTTGGATATTCATTTATAATAATCCATAGTATTTATAAACTACATTTTGAGAAGCTTAAAAATATTTAATTTGATCATTAATTTAATTTTGGGCTTGATTAGTTTGAGATTTTACTTTATGTGTTTTATGTCTTGCATTGTGACCATATTATGTACACCTACTCCATGTTTTATACCTACCATATCCATGTAATAAAATATAAAGGCTTTGAAAAGCTTAATATGTAATTGCTTGTGATCTTACATCTCTTATGGTGAGAGTGAAGACCTGAATTTAAGGATTATAGGCAGTTTTTAAATTCCTATGTTAATATCAATGGTATTTTAAATAACTGAGGCATTCCCTTATTCAAAATTATTGGAGGTAGGATGAAGATAAAAATATTTCCCTTCAGTAAGGACATCAAGATCCTCATCAAAATATAAATAATCCTAAATATTGTAATATGAATAATAATATTCACCTCTTAGGGAAGATGTAGAATTTTTAATTCTCAAAGTAAGTTTTCTATGGAAATGAATTAAATATCATTAATAATGGCATTCATAAAAAAATTATAGAATTGATGACGTATAACCTTAGTATGATAAATATTTGAAACTTGGTTATTCACTAAATATGAGTTGCACTAGATTTCTAGTTTTTTGACACTTAAACATTTAACAATGAACATCCCAAGTAATAAGGATTCATACTCAATCCCAATTTTTACACCAAAAGTCAATTTTTAATCCAAATGGCATAATTTTTCCTATTGGGGAAATCAAGATTACTTGCCTATATGCCAAGGTAATATTTTTCCCCATCATAGTGAATGGAAAATTGATCATGCATAGAGAATAATATTATTCATGGATAGTGAGAATTGTTTTATCCTCTAATATCTCAACCATGCCTATATCCATTATGCTATCTAACCCTTCATGGGATTTCTAGTCTTGAGATTTAGATAGATAGTAGGTTCTAACTCTTCATGGGTTGAATGAAAGAACAAGTGGCATATACTTATTCAAAATATTAATAAGTTCTATTATAGACATGGTCAAGATGATTGGCATTGTTTTAATATCTTTACCCCTTAATTTTTATCATATTACAGGTTCATTTTCTTGTGGTTTATCCCTTAAAATGGCTTTATAAATCTATTCCCTATTTTTAAATATAACCACTTTTTGGATTTGTGGGTTCTTTCACCTCAATGAAATTTGGTGCTTTTATTACACCATTAGAGTGTACATGATAATTGATGTGTAACCTTGGTTGTTTATGCATGATTGGTTGAATGGAGT
Organism: Torreya grandis; assembly: GCA_037957365.1. Lineage (NCBI taxonomy): Eukaryota > Viridiplantae > Streptophyta > Pinopsida > Cupressales > Taxaceae > Torreya > Torreya grandis. Next base: position 398,407 of record JARHVA010003238.1, read on the forward strand.
TAAAAATTTTTAGGATTCCCTTGGGATATAAAGACTTTTCCAAATAGGAAGAACTAAATCTACTCGAATAGTTTATAATGCATTGCCTTTATCCTATGAATCTTGGGCGTACCTAAGATCATGTTGTAATTGGTATATTTAGCAGTTAGGTATAATTTAGTCAACATAGTTTTGGTACCAGGGTGAAAGGAACCATGATGGTTCCTATGGAGGTAGATTTGAGTCTTTCATAACTTTGTTGAGTGTTATAGGATGCCAAGAAATTGGTTTCTCCATAACCAATATTTTAGAGGAATTAAAATGAGACTATGTTATCATTTCCCCATTATTTACAATAGTTATTTTCACATATATTTTAAATATACATACCTTTAGATAAAAATTTAGATATTCCATCTTTTCATCTCATAATTGGGAGGGATACATATAAGGTTAAATCAATAACTAGCATCCCTTGAATCTTTCCCTAGTGGAAACATATCAAGATCAATATGATTAAACTAGGCCTTGATTAAATCAATAAAATAGATGTCGAAAAATATATTTTTTCAATTCTACAACTAAGTCATAACTTCCAAAAAGTATAGGAATGACATTATATTCCAAAAAAAATTAAATATGAGGTGTTGTGGGTCTATAGTCCCTTATACAAGTAAAAATATTCATCTCTTTTTTATTTATAACTACACAAACCTTATCAACCTAGTCTTCCCTAAGACCCCAATTGGGGAGCTACATCAAGGTTGACTGATCCAAAAGTAAAATATTTTTCATCACGAGTGCTTGACAAGGGAACTTGCTTCTGTTGGATTGGTTGGTTTGATGGCTTACCTTGTGATTGGATTTAGGTAACTCACATCTAGTAATCTGGAAAATGGTTTTGATAAATTTATATGTTGTTATTTTGGGGTATTATAGGAATATTTTAAAGAGAATGAGGGTTTGAATTTACATTCCATAATAACATGGAAAAAAAATTTACCTTGGAATTATGTGATTATTTGAATAAATTTATTATAATCCTTTAAATCATGAGTGATTACTCTATGAAAAAGGTAATATATGTTGGCATTGTATTCCCTATGTATTTGGTTTTATGTTTTCAAACCAAAACTTTGTTGTTTATTCCATTGATAAAAAGGTTGGTTTTAAAAATATGGGAAGTGATCAATGGGTTATAATTGATATTGATATTGATATTGATTTTTGAATTAAATGTTTTATGGTAGATGAAATTTAAATCTACCACATGAACTACAAGTGGATTAATATCATAACTCATACTTAAATTATTATTTGCATCATTATTATTCATAGATTGTGGATGGTTATTTCTTATGAGGTTTAGATTATTGTTTTGATAAGTTATGCCATAAGTAGTAGAATTATATTTTCCATTGATAACCTTTGGGCTTTGATTGTTTACATTCTTTTGGTTTGTGCTTTGAAAACCCCATTGTTTTAGTTTGGGGTAACAATATATTCATTGGCTCCATACATTTAGAGTAAAATATTAATGGTTATTTGGATGATTCACAAATCTATGTCGACTTCTTCTTGATATGATTGATAAGGTAAATTTTGAATATCTTCCCTCTTTTCCTTGTTAAGGAATGAGAATAGAGATCCAATTATTCCCTTTGATTTATATTTGGTGTACTAGCAGATGAATATAAAACTTGCATCATCTTGTGATGAAATGTGCATAATATATAAGATTCATTATGTTACTTTTTAATATGTAGGGATTCTCGAATGCAATTTTTAATAATTTTGATCATATCAAAGGATTTTATAAATTCTACAATGATTTTTCTAGATAAATAGATAGAAGTCTTAGTTACATGATACTAACAATTGAGGACAATTTATTATGGTGTTTTAGAAAATTTATTAATAAAAAATACCATCCCAAGGTAAAATTAACTTAAGAGAAGTGGCATATGATTTCACATGGATATTGGGATCTCCTTCCCCTTTAAATTTAGGAACTTTTGGTTGAGGACAAGGTATAATAACTCCTTGTATGTTTTGATCGAGGGCATCTTTGATATATTGTATAACCACCCATAACACCAAATTTAGTTAAGTTTATGGTTAAATAATTTTGAAGGGATTGGTTTGAATAGGGGTTCTTTATATGAGTGTTGGGAGGAAAATAGGATTCTTGATAAGGTGGTGTATAATAGATTAGAAAATAATTATCCATATGGTTAGAATTGGAGAACATGTAATATTAGGGATGAAGAGTGTTAAAAATAAGAATTGGGTCATTATAGAGGAGGATTATATGTGCTTAACACATAACTCACAGGAGTTTAAGGTGTAACATTGTTGGTTTGTAAAGGGAAGTATATATGGGTGGCACATAATTTGGAGGAATGTAGGGTGGTATATTATTGGCTATCACATTATTAAGATGAGTGTACATTAACACACTTCTGATTGGGACTTGGTTTAGACATTGATAGGGTGAAACGATGTTGAAATCTTGTGTTTTGGGGAATACATGAGTAAGAATACCCAATGGGTGTTTGTTAGAAACATAGTTAATAGGAAGTTTGTAGGGTTGTTATTATGGTATAATTATTTAGGATTATTTTTGTGATAGTTGATATGTCATTGTTGTGATAGGTATAAAAGAGGTGTTAACCAAGTTATGAGGGTTAATGTTTATCCCTTTAGTTGGAGATATTTTTTTGCTCTATAAATAAAAAATGTGACCCACTAAGGTAGATATGAGTTCACTTAGTGAAGAAGTGGTACTAGGTCTAACAAATTCCTTTATTTAGGGTTTAATAGGGATACATTGGTATCAATGAGGAAATTGATTTATGGACAAATATTTTGGAAGAGATGTCAAATTTTGTTCTTATGGTTTTAATATGTATGGTTGTCTTTATAAGGGCATGAGGTTGTTTGCATCATAATCACTTTTTATTATAAATATCATATTTTCCCAATATATTGATTACATTTGATGAGGTTTCTATATCTAAATTTTGAAAAATAATTGAAGGTATATTTTTTATATGAGGACTAATTTCACTCCTAAAAGTAAGAGTTGAATTATTAGAATTAAGATTGTTATTGGTAGTCTATGACGTATCTATAAATTCTTGCATTGGTATCATAGTCCTAGTTTTTAATGATGGTTTAAATAGCCTTGAAAATGATATTCAATTTTTTGATTTTACGTTCTATTTTTACAAACAAAAAATAATCTTGACTAGGAATCTATTGACTTATCGTAGAGATTTCTATGCCAAGAGATCCTCCTATATCATATCTAGACATATTCAGGGGGTATAGAAATACCCATATAATAAATCAAGTGAGGGAAGGAAATGGAAAGAAGAAAATAAAATTGAAACACCAAAGTATAAGCCTTTCACATCATTTCAATATTTTATGTAAAAGTGGAAATAGATATGCTAACCTATGCACTCGACTTCCTAATGTCTGTCCAAGATAGACAATGTAATGGATAGATGGACAAGTTAATATATGTATTGGGCTAATTAATTTGAGTAATAGGGTTTTGGATGGTGGATAAAAAAGAATGCTCATGATGTTACCATAATATCTCTACAATTTAAACATTTTCATTGAGGGAATATAATTGGGAAGATACTAGACTCCAAGGTTCCTCTATATTAGTGATGGTGAGATAATGAAGTTCCTTAACAATGTTAAGAATGTCAAAGTGGGTATGATTAAGTTGGATGACTAAATAGACTTGATCAATCCTATTTTTTTGGATATACCCAGTCAGTGTCATACAAAAAGTGAATTAAAATATGATGAGGCTAGTCCCGAGGAGGAAATAAAAGGAAAGGTAAATGGCTAAGTTTGGATGCCATTTTATTGGGGACATTGTAGATAAGGGGGAATAAATATGGTAGGATTGAGAATTCATTCTTTCTCATAAATATTTTCAACAGATTAAAAAATAAGGTATGTAAAGAGGTGGAATGGAATACCTCTAATATGAGCTCATTTTTAATGTCACCTTGTAAGTTACTTCTAGGAGTGGGATATTTAAACTGAGGTAAAAGAACGACTCTAATAAGGTAATGATGCTTTAGAAGTGTCATTAAAGATGAAGAAAAGGTTTTTTTATGTGTAATGTATAATATGGTTTTGTTTGGATATTTTTTTTGAAATTGTTTAATTATGTTTTTCAAATGTTGTAGCAACGTTTCATACCTGTGCTCATTTTGACAAGGTTTATATGGATGATTAGGATTTTTTTGACAATCTTTAAAAAATGAATTAATCTATTTGTTGAAACTAGAATGATAAAAAAATAAAGTAGTTAATATAGAAATAAAATGAATACAACATGATAATTTTTTAATTTTTAAACTTTTTTGATGCATGCAAACTTAAAACTAAAATTATGAAGGAAATATACAAGTGCTAATTTTTTATAATTATTCGTAACTTACAAGATGATTTATCTAATGTAATGTAAATGATCTAACTTCGTTTTTAGGATTTTACTGTGAAAATTACATGAATTACTAATATTCAAAATATATTTTTTAATATTCAAACATGAATTCAATTTTTAAAATGTTATGAAGGACACTTCCTAAGAATTCATAAATTTTCCTTCACACATGCAAGCTGGAGACTAGTTTCAAATGTTTTGAATGTATATGTATGAGATGGAGTTACATTTTGAAGAAATAAAGAAAATTTAATGATTTTATTTTATTAATACATTGATCAATAATAGTTTTATTTATCTATGCAACATCTAAATTCTAGATCCGGTATGCTAGGTCTTGATTGTCTATATTGTTTAGGTTTTTTAAATGCATGTGTGTTTGAGAGTTGTTTTCTCTTTGAAATATTATCTAAAATTGAAAATAAACTATTTTATTTTTAATTAATTATTTTTTATATTTAATTATCTACCCTATGAGATGTGAAAAACTATGTTACTTCAAGGAAGCTAAATGCAATTGCAAAGAAGAGATCTAAACTATATTTTTTATGAAAAATGGAAAGAGAGAAGGATTTATTTTATATTATTTTTAACATTAATATTATCTAATGAAAAATAAAACTAAAAAATTATAAAATAAAAAAATACTACAAATCAAATGATTGAATCTTATTTATTACTATGACCAAGTAGAGGCAAGAGATAATTATTTTGTGTAGAGCATCCTAAGGAAGCTAGATCTTCTGCTCAAATGTGACCATAGGACATTTATGAAAAATGTTGATATAAAAGTAAGGACAAAAGGAAAAAATCCTAGAAAGGAGTGTATTTTTATTGTGGTTGATTGATCCACTCATATCAAAGATTATATTATTGATCTAATAAATTCTATCATCCAAAAAAATTTAGATTTGACACGAAAATAATAAAAGGTGGAGAAAGATTTGTAATAAGTAAAAAAAAGTGGTCTTAGGTTATATAAATATCTATAAAACCAATATGAAATGAAAATTTTGGATCCAAAAAATATCTAAACCTCAGATACTTGCAGAAGAAGTATGAAAATTATGAGTGATAGTTTAATTAAACATGAATTATAGACAAACTTAGGAGGAACAAAGATTCATGAAAACAAGAGTGGGAGTGAATTGTGACATAGTGAGGGTGAAAAAACATGAAAAAAAATAAAAATAAAATAAAATAATGTAAAACCTATGATAATTTAAATCGCAAAAGATAAAACTTATTTTAATGAACGATTTATTTTATTTTTATTTTATTTTATTTTTTAATAATAATATTATCTAATGAAAAAGTAAAACTAAACCACTATAAAATAAAAAATTCCTACAAATCAAATGATCCAATGTTATTTATTACTATGACCAAGTAGAGGCAAGAGATAATTTTTTTGTGTAGAGTATCCTTAGGAAGCTAAATCTTCTGCTCAAATGTGACCATAGGAACTTTATGACAAAGGCTGATAGAAAAGTAACGAAAAAAGTAAACAATCCTAGAAAGGATTGTATTTTGATTTTTGTTGGTTGATCCACTCATAACAAAGATTGTATTATTGATCTAATAAATTCTATCATCAAAAATTGTGTAGATTTGACATGAAAATAACAAAAGCTGGAGAAAAGATTTTTAATAAGTAAAACAAAGTGGCCTTAGGTTATATAAATATTTATAAAACCAATATGAAATGAAAATTATGGATCCAAAAAATATCTGAATCTTAGATACTTGTAGAATAAGTATGAAGATTATGAGTGATAGTTTAATGAAACTTGAATTATATATAAACTTAGGAGGAACAAAGATTGATAAAAATAAGAGTGGGAGTGATTTGGGACATAATGAGGGTGAACACAATGAAAAAAAAGAAAAATAGAATAAAATAACCTAAAACTATGATAATTTAAGTCACAAAAGATAAAAATTAAAAATAGGTAAATTATGACAAAATTGCCTCTTTTAGCAGGTCTTAAGGATGAAACCAACATATTTGATGACAAGACTAGTAGCCTATTGATGAGACAGATATGATAGTAGATAAATGGATGCTTATAGAATGATTTCATCATGGTGTTTTATGAATATTCTAGGGTATAAATGTCTATAGAGTGGTGGTTCCATCATAGAATGAGGTGGTTATGTCATGACAAGCAGAGGTTTTTCCTTGAAGATAAACACTTCAAAACTAAAGGTAAAACAAGTCAAAATGGGAATTTTTGAGGTTTTATAAACATTTATAGGGGGATCAGGACATTTTAATGGGTAGGAATGTTAGAGAAAACTATATTTGAGTGTATTTATGGATATCCTTGTATCATCATCAAACTTTCTAGAAATGTCACACTGTATAATTTTTGGGTGCATACAGTTACATAATTTTCCATAGCATGCCAACATTTTAGATGGTATAATTTTAAAGAAAACATTTCCTATCATTGAAATAATATATTTTAGAATTATTATTGCATTATGATATTTATCCTTGCTTATCCTTTATCACATTGAGCTATTTATATTGGTTACTATAGTTTGTGCTTGTATCTTATACATCTCTTATCATATCGATATTTTGCATTATAATTATTACACTTTTACATTAATTGACTATGTGAATTTTTGAATACATTTCCATGGATTTAAGTTTTTTCTCATCTTTATTATTATAAAATCCTCTTTTCATTTTGTTTTGTAATTTGTTTCATGAGTTTTATCATTATCTTGGATTTAGTCACTAATAGTGTATTATCTTTATTTGGTGCTTATGTTGACATGTTGGTTACCATCCATCTATGGGGGAATATTTATTGATTATGTGCTAATTGTTTTTTATCTAGGACCACCTTTGGGGCTTGTTATTTGTATAGACATATTAGTTTCTTCTATTGAAAATTTCAAATTTTCAAGATCTATTATAGCATGACTAGATGCTAATATATTAAAAAAAAAAAGTTCAGAAAACTCAAATTAAAATTAAAGGTTTATATATGTGTAGACAATAACATGCTACATTATTTTTTAACATATGAGTTCAATTATTCAATTAAAAGTGTTTTGGATATTAAGATATTATGAATAAATTATTTTTCATTTCATATAGTGATTTTAATGCTTTGTTTTTTTATAAGTGATTGTAATAATAGGGTCTTCATCCCTCACCTCAAAAAGGGGGCATTAATAAAGGCATTATTCAAAACCAAGATTTGTTAATTATTATTAAATATGAGTTATTTATACAATTCATTGATAAAGAAGGGGATGGAGTGATGATGATTAATTGAAAAAGTGTATTAGATATGTTTCAAGCATTTTTTAAATTATAATATGTGTTTGTTGGGATCTTGTGACTGTTGTGAGAAATTGTTGGTTTGGCTATGTTTTCAATACCCATAAAAATATAAGTGATGGATTAATTATGGTATGATTTAGGGGAAATATCAAACAAGTGTATTTTTTCATAGGATTCCTTTCAATTTCAATTTTAATAGCAAATTTAAGATTTTAAAAATTCAAATTTTTAAAATAAACACATGTATATGATAAAAAAATTTAACTACCTCTAGCAATTGACACTTTTTTAGGTAGTTCAACTAATAAATTCTGGATGGAAACTTAGTGAGAGTAAGGTCAAACCCTTCATTATTTTCTATGTAATAAGAGGTCCATATTTCAAAATATTTACATGCATAATTTTATGCATGTATGCATTCCACTCACATCCTATTTTACTGTAATTTAGATTAATTTTATTAAGCTATACATTTGAAATAGAATTTAGAACAATAGATGGTGAGATAATGAAGCTCAGAGTTCTTCTATGTTAGTGATGGTGAGATAATGAAGTTCCTAATCAATGTTAAGAACATCAAAGTGGGTATGATTAAGTTGGATGACTCAATGGATTTGATCAATCCTATTAGTTGGGCTATACCTAGTCAATGGCATACACAAATTTAATTAAAATATTATGAGGCTAGTTCTAAGGAGGAAATAAAAGATAAGGTAAATGGCTAAGTTTGGATGTCATTTTATAGGGGACCTTACAAATAAGGACGAATGAATATGGTAGGATTGGGAATTCATTCTTTCTTATTAATATTTTCAAGATATTACAAAATAAGGTGGAATGGAATACCTCTAATATGAGCTTGTTGTTAGTGAAAATTTGTAAGTTAATTCTAGGAATGGGAGATTTAAACCTAGGCAAAAGACCAACTCCAATAAGATAAGGATGCTTTGGAAGTGTCATTAAAGAGGAAGAAAAGGTTTTATATGTGTAATGTAAAATATTGTCCTTTTTGGATAGATTTTTTGAAATGGTATACTTAATGTTTTTAAATGTTGTAGCAATGTTTCATACATGTGCTCATTTTGACAAGTTTTATATGGATGATTAGGATTTTTTGACAATTTTTAAAAAATGAATTAATCTATTTGCTGAAACTAGAATGATAAAAGAAATAAAGTAGTTTATACTGAAATAAAATGAATAAAACATGATTTTTTTTTAAGTTTTATCTTTTTTGATGCATGCAAACTTAAATCTGAAATTATGAAGGAAATATACAAGTTCTGATTTTTCATAGATTTTCCTAACTTACAAGATGATTTATCTAATTCAAT
>JARHVA010003238.1:412500-460000 GCA_037957365.1 Torreya grandis
GTATAAATTAGGGGAAATATCAAAAAAGTATATTTTTTCATATGACTCCTTTGAATTTCAATTTTAATAGCTAATTCAAGATTTTTAAAATTCATTTTTATTAAATAAACACATGTATATGATCAAAAATTTAACTACCTCTAGCAATTGACACCTTTTTTAGGTAAGTTAACTAATAAATTATGGATGGAAACCTATTGAGAGTAAGGGTAAACCCCTCATTATTTTGTATGTAACAAAAGGTACATGTTTCAGGTTATTTACAAGTATAATTTTATTCATGTATGCATTCCACTCACATCCTATTTTACCCTAATTTACATTAATGAGTTAGATCAATTTGATTAAGCTAGAACTTTGAAATAGAATTTAGATTAATAGATATAGAAATAAACTATACATATAAATTTAAATGATTTACATTGAATAGTTATAATTTTGTAAGGGCATATGATAAATATGGAACATACTAAATATATCAATATATTCAGTTTTTAAATTGACTATTACAATGTAACTATGTTTTAGAAGTGGAAATAAATGACAAGCATGCTTCTAGTTTTCTAAATATAAAAATTGATCTAATACCTATGTTGGGTAAATTCCATAGGATAATATGAGTATCATTTATATATATTGACCTTATGTTTGATAATTATCTCTATGAAAGTGCAACACATTGAATATATGGTCATTTATGACTATCTTTGCTTATTGTGTGTTTATGATCACAAAACATGGTGACAAGTGCAAATCAAAAAAATAGTCTCCTTTTCCTCAAAACCATAGATGTGTTTTTTGGGAATAAAAAATATCAAAAATGGAAGAAATGTAATTTGTTTATTTAACCCTAATCACCCTCCATTTATTATTTGTTATTGTGTATGCATCTAATACTCCAAGGAGGGAAAATCATGTGATGTATAATTATTCCACCTAGTTTAATTGTGAAATTAGACTTCTTCATTATGTGTATGAAACTAAATATTGAATTTGGTACTTATAAAACCTTGATTTGACCTAATTTTTAGGTTTTTTATACTTGGATTATGACTCGTTCTAGTGATATGTATGAAATTTAGTAAGAATTTGACATATTTATCAATGTGCAAATGTGTATAAATGTATCACATATAAGTGTCAGATATATGTTGGATGAATTTTGAATGAGAAATTAATTTAGCTATATATTTATTCATTTAAATAAATAATCATGGAATGAATATGTTAGGACCATGGACCAACCCAAAGGATGGTTTGATTTTATAAACTGACGTTGATGGGAGTAAGATGGTTATAACTACTTTTTGTTGTTTTCAGCTAGTGATTACAACATCAACAATTATAACTAACTCATGTATAGGTGGATTACTTTGAGAGGCTGTAGCTATTTTTGAAACATATTTAGTAGGTTATAAATAAAAAGTTAGTTTTTTTAGGTGTGTAAAAATATAATTAAAGGGTTACTCATAAGATAACATGTACATGTGAGAGGATTATGAATTGGGACTTGGTTTAAATGCTCAAGTCACATGTGATAAATATGAATCAATATTTTCATTATAAATTGATAAAGGATTTATTTTAGTATCTACATATTCCAACCTTTTATTATAGTAATGGAATTGATAGAGTAAAATAATAAAATATACCCTAATGTGTACAACACACATTACCTTTTAGAAAATATCTCTAAATATATAGTTAAACTTCATGTAATTTATAATGAGAAGTAAGTAGTCGATGCTCATATGTGAAATCTAAAATATATAAATGAAATTTTGAAATATAAATGGTTATAATACACCCAAGTGTTGTTTAAATCCATGTGTCCCTTGTAACTTATTAAATATATTACTTCCTTATTGATGCATTGGAAAATTAGGGTGATCATTACCAAAGCATATGCAGTTATGTATGATCATGATTTGGGAAATAAACATGATCCAAACCTCATGAAATTATGAAAAGTATGAAATATATTAACTCAGATAAATATTTAGGAAAAATGGAGAATCATGTGGCTAAGTTGAACTTAAAAATAAATCAATATGTATGTACATAGGATAACCAATCATGCTAGGTATAGTAAAAAAAATTAATTAACTACTAAATATGGCTTATGATGCAGGGGAATCACTACACCCTTTGTAAATACTAGTCTAATTTCATAATTTGAGTTTTCAATATGTTGTTTTGGTATTTTTAGGTATGTAGGAAATATTTTATGATGTACAGTCAAATGTTATGACTTTATGTGATTAAGAGTAATTAATGTTGTTTTGGTACGTATTAGTAAGATAAAGTAGTTATGAGACTCCCAACATACAAGTGGGAAGTTATAAGTTAGTTAAAAATACTTATAGAATAAATAGTGTTTTCTAGTGTAAATTGAGTCAGGTCATTCAAGATTAGAAAATAGAGATGAAGTGGGTGAATTCAAATATGTAACAAAGATTAAAACCTTAAGGTAAGTGAGAAATATTTATTTAATTATGTAATTCATTCTTAGAACCTATTATATTCCATTAATTATGTTTTTGAATTTAACTCATAATGTGGATTCAAATGTGTGTGTGTGTGTGTGTGTGTGTGTGTGTGTGTGTGTGTGTGTGTGTGTGCGTGTGTGTGTGTGTGTGTGTGTGTGTTTTTGTGTAATCTAGAGATGTATGTAATTGATATCAACTTGTTAAGTGCAATATAATACATTAAGGAGGAATGTTTGCTATGGTAGAGAAGGTGAATACATAGTACTATGTAAGGTAGAAGAAATCACATATTCAAGACTGAATAATCTATATTTTTATTGACTAAGAAATAGTATGGAGGACAAAGCTCTGATGGAGGCATGTTTACAATGATATGTTAATTAGTAGGTCCATATTTATGTGTTTGAAATTATTTGTTTGGATTCAATCCATTTTTAAAAGTAATTCATAAATAAGAAATCAAGATTTTGCATAGTTTATATAATGATAAATATTTATATATGATTCATGCCTAAGTTAGAAAGAGGTTTGTAAAGAAGGTCATGTGATCAATAAAAATATTGGTAACTATTTGATATAATGCACCTATGAGTTTGAATACTAATCCCATGTCAATCATCTTAAGGTGGATCAACATGAGATTCTTTTTATATTCCTAACTTTGTTTGTATTCAGTAAGAGAAAATAATGAGTAATAAAAGTATAAAAAGAAGAACCCTAAGGTGGTACACATCCCTAGATGAATTCTTTGTCTTTGCACATAATTAGTCAAAAATTTTATAATAGTAAAAACATAGAAGTCCTTATAATTATATGGTAGAGTTAAAATAAGCATTGAACATTGGTATAGAGAAGTGAACAAGATTATTACTAATCTTATAAATTTTTGAATGGTATTGAAAATCATTTAGTAAAAATTTGTGCCAAATACCAACTTTTATGTCATTAAATATCCATGTATTCCATCTCAGTTGCACAAAACGTGTTAACATTTAGCTATAAGAATTTTGATGATTGAGTCTAATGTTTAGATGAGTGACTAGTTGTTACAGAGACCCTAAAGTTTAGTTACAATCTCTAGAGGGTATTTTGAATATTTGAAAAATCCCATTATAAATCTCTCGATTAATTGCAAAAAATGATATTTTAGGTCCTACATGCTACAAAAGGGTTGAGTAAATTATAGGCAGAGTCATAGAAATAGTGAAAATTTTGCTATGAGGATCTTGTAGTTGGGTGTATATTTTTTAAAGGTGTGGAATATCATGTGTAAGTATAAATAACCAAAAAATAATACGTTTAAATCAATAATTTCTGAATACATGTTGTAATTAAGAGCTAGATAAGCCTTGTCAAAGGAGTGATAAATAAAGACAATGACATAAATGAATGATTTGCCCTGTGCATAATTTTTTCCCATTTTTTGTATATGAGAGACATTCATTATTAATTTTTATAACTTAAAAGGATTATTTAAAAAAATATTATGAAGAATAAACTAACTCACCATTACCAAGAAGTGAATCACTAAAAATGAACAAGTAAAAAAGTTTGTGAGAATATCTGGATCATTTTGGTATCAAAAGATGAGTGTCTTTGGGAAGTAGATAAATAACTTGGTATGAAAAATAAGTTACACATTTGTTTATGTTTTCATGATTTGTATTTTCTCAAGTTCAATGAAAGTATGATGAAAGTTGTTTACAAAGGCTCCTAGGAAGATTGCATGTGAATGAGAGAGGTTGGTTAGGTAGATTGAAATCCAAGAGAGGCTTGAGGAGATAGAAAGAGCTAAAGAATCTCATTGATCCAAGGAGAGAGATTTGATGAAGATAGATCAAGGTGTAAAATACCTACTTAAAGAGGAACAAGGTGGAAGAGACTTGCTTAAGGTGGAGCAAGGTGAGAAAGACTTGCTTGAAATAGTACAACTACCCAATATTAAGGATTAGAAAAGAGAAAACTAAAGAGTCAAGATACTTTCAAGTAAGTAGGTAAAAGGATTTTTTTTGAATTTGTCACATCACTTTTCATGAATACACAAGAAGGAGAGTTTAGATTGTTCTATTAAGAAAGTGACTATGTTGAGGACATTGGCTAAGGAGATAGGAATTATTGATCAAGTACGTAATAAATAAGAGGATAAAAAGGTTGTAGAGGTTATTAGGTTTGAAGGAGGGAAGAGGATGAAAAAAATAAAACCAAATATAAAGAGAATAAACATGTAAAATCAATAAAGTAGATGCCAAGAAGATCAGTTGGAGATAGTTTTTGTTAACTTGTGTGTTTCATTTGTAGGTGTGTTGAAGGACAAGAAGAAAGTGATGAAGATGATAATGGTGAAGATTGAGGTACAAAAGGATAAACTAAAATTAAATAACAAAGATAACTAAGAAATAAGGAGGAACCAACATAAGAAAACATCACAAAGGTCTACGTGTCTTAACTAGACCTTGGGATCCAGTGGGAGATTCCATTATACAATAGGTGTTATAAAGAACATCAAAGATCAATCACTTATAAATTTAAAGTAAAGTTTCCATTCTTCTCCTTAGTAGTATGATCTAGGGGCATCACTACCCCCTTTATAAATAATAGTCTAATTTCATGATTTGAGTCTTTAATAGGTTATTTTGGTATTATTAGGTGTGTAGAAAATATTTTGTGATGTATGGTCAAATTTTATGACCTTATGTCATTAAGAGTATAAAGATTAATTAATGTTTTTTTGGTAATTTTTAGTAAGATAAAGTAGTTAGGAGACTCCCAATGTACAAGTGGGAAGTTACAAGTTAGTTACAAAGCCTTATATAATAAATAGTATTTTCTAGTGTAAATCAAGTCAGGTCATTCAAGATTGGAAAAGAGAGATGGAAGGGGCGAATTCAAAGATGTAATAAAGATCAAAACCCTAATTTAAATGAGATATTTCTTGAATTATGTAATTCATTCTTAGAACCTATTATGTTCCATTAATTTATGTTATGCAATTTAACTTACAATGTGGATTCAAATCTATATATGTAATATGGAGATGTATGTACTTGATATCAACTTGTTACACGAAATATAATACATTAAGGATTCTCAAAACCTATTATGTTCCATTAATTTATGTTATGGAATTTAACTTACAATGTGGATTCAAATCTATATACGTAATATGGAGATGTATGTACTTGATATCAACTTGTTACGTGCAATCTAATACATTACGGATGAACTCTTGCTATGGTAGAGAAGGTGTATACACAATAATCTATTAGGTAGAATAAATCACATATTAAAGACCTAATAATCTATTTTTATTAGTCAAGAAACATTATGGAGGAGAAACCTCTGATGGAGGCCTATTTAGAATGTTATATCAATTGGTAGGTCAACATTTATGTGTTTACAATTATTTTTAGGATTTAGTCCATTTTGAAAATTGATTCATAAACAAAGAATCTGTATTCATCATAATTTGTATAATGCTAGATAATTATATTTGATTCATGCCTAAGTTGGAAAGAGGTTTCGAAAGAAGGTCATGTGATCAAGAAAAATATTGGTACCTATTTGATATAATGCTCTTTAATTTTGAATACTAATCTCATCTAAATAATATTAAGGTGGATGTAATTGATATTTTTTTATATTCTTGACTTTGTTTGCATTCAATTAGAGAAAAGACTATTGAAAAGTGATTCATAAACTAGGAATTGAGATTACTCATAGTTTGTATAGTGCTAGATAATTATATTTGAATCATGCCTAAGTTAGAAAGAGGTCTATAGAGAAGGTCATGTGACTGAGAAAAATATTGGTAACTATTTGATATAATGCTCCAATGATTTTGAATATTAATTTCATATAAATAATCTTAAGGTGGATCTAATTGAGATATTATTGTATTCTTGACTTTGTTTGCATTCAGTGAGGAAAAGACTAAGCAAGCCAAGTATACAAAGAAGGACCTTGAGGCAGTACACATCCCTAGATGAATTTTTTGTCTTTGTACATAATTGATCAATAAGTTTTCAATAATAAAAACATAGAATTCTTTACAATTCCATGGTAGAGCTGAAATAAGCATTAAACATTGGTTTGGAAAAATGAATGAGATTATTAGTTAGTTTATATAGTAGTTACATGGTATTGAAAATCATTTAGTAAAAATGTATGATAAAATACCGACTCTTGGGTCATTAAAAATCTATGTCTTCAAATTTAGTTCCACAAAATACATTGACATTCACCTATAGGCATCTCAATGATCGAGTCTAATGTTTGAATAGGCATTTAGTTATGCATAGACCCCAAATTTTGGTTACAATCAATGAAGGTTATTTTTAATGTATGAAAAATCCCATTGAAAACCTCTTGAGTAATTATAAAAAATGAGATTTTAGTTCTTATAGGATACAAAGGGTTGAATAAATTGTAGGCATAGTCATATAAATAGTGAAAAGTCTACCATGAGGAGATTTTAGGTAGGTATAAGAGATTTAAAGGTGTGGAATAAAATGTGTAATTATAAAGAACCAAAAACTAATAAATTGACCTCAATAGCCATTAAATACATGTTTTAACAAAGAGATAGAGAAGTCTTGTCAAAGGAGTGATAAATAAATACAATGATATAGATGAATGATTTCTCCTTTGCATCATATTGTTTCCAATTTTTATACAAGAGAGGAATTTATGATTCACATTTCTAACTTTTAAGGATTATTTGAATTAACCTTATGAAGAATGAAGTAACCAGCCATTGCCAAGAAATGAATCATTGAACAAAAATAAGTAATAGAAAGTTAGTGAGAATCTCTCCATCATCTTATATATTCAAATGTAATGTTTCATTCTAATTCAATCAAGTTTTATCCATGTAAAATAAAAAGTTCATGACCATAAGGGAATACACAATGTCCATGCCCCATCATGTACATATGTATGATTATGTAGTTTCACTCAAAGTAGATGACAATGTTTGAACGAAAGAAAATGAACCATGGCCATGAGCCCATCATAATCATAGATATAATAAGTTTAAAATTGATTAACAACCATTTTCCATTCAAATGTAAATGTGATGCCATGTATATATGCATGAATTATTATCATTACCAATGAATCAATACTAACTATTATAGGATGTCATGTACATATATGTTGAATATGAAAACCTATATCTCAAATTTATGTGAATATGAAAATATGAATTATTTGTTCATGTAAATTATTATCCATATGTTCATGCACATGCCCTTTTACTATATATTAATGTTATAAATTATTTAATGTATCGTAAATAAAATTAGATTTGAACCATTTGAATCTATAAAATATGTAAAACCTATATTTTGCTCTAATGTTTTTCTTATTTAGGCCTATTTCTCAAATACAAGCTCGTTATAGTGCCTCCTTTTTGAGATGAGGGATTTGTCTTGTAATTCACTCATCTCAAAATAAGAATGAATTGCATCATGTAATGTATAAAGATACCATCATGAAATATCATTTAATCATGTGGATAGTTTGTCATCATGGTAACATATGTAACACTCAAAAGGTATGTATGTAACATATGGAATGCATGTCATGTAAGAGTCATGTATATAGGTATATTAATGATGCATATAGTATAAGTATATTTGAGTAAAATAACACTATAATAGTGCATGATATAGATCATGAAACCCATAAATGTTTAAACCCAAAACAAATAAAGGTGTTACTTGTCATACATATGCCAAAGGGGTGAATAGAAGGGAAAAATATGTCAAAACAATGAATGATATAAGTCACATGCAATATGACATAAATATTTCAAAAAATGGGATATCAATGGATGTCACATCAATAAATATCAAAGGTCACACATGATAGTAACACATAATTTAATATATCATGTGAATGAGAAAAAACAATAATAAATATGATATAAAAAAATAATTTTTCTAAACCATCCATATGTATCAATGTCATATTATAGTAAAATTTCATATCTTGTGTCACTATGTAATAAATGAGTAACCAAAAACAAATATATAATAAATATAGATGGATCAACATGGTACAAAGTTCATATAAGTATATCACCTATAATAGTGAAACCTATGGAACAAGATGTCCCCAGTGTGGACACTTAGTAGAGTCAAAACCAACATCTGTATGACCACATGTGACATGATTGTCCTGCATATCACTCATATGTCATGGATTGTATGCGTGCATATAAATAATACACCCTATACAAAACATGTGATAAATAACATATGTAAAGATGTAAACTAGCCATCATGTCATACTCAAGTCTTGATTTTGGACATTTTAAATATTTGAATATTTTTTAATAATATTATTATTATTATTATTATTATTATTACTTTTATTTTTTTATTACTTTAATATATAAAATTTAGAATTGAATATCTAAAATAAGTCATATTTGTCAAGATCAAAATCATCATATCCTAACTTAGCTTTGAGGTTATATAATCATATTACTTTTTGTTTTTCTGGTCTTCATTGGTCTAGTAATATGTCTTTTATTTATTATAAATATTGTTCTTCTATATTTAATGTGTCATTGTCATGTTAGATTATAATAACTCTTTATTCATGTAATAAATTGAGATTTTGGTTTTTTGAGTGCACTATAACTTTCATCTATTTCATCTAATGTTTTCCTAATGTGTATAATACCATGTATTTAGGACTCATTTGGTGCAAAAGGTGTTGGTAAGAAGACATATACAAGAGGTTTTATCCACCATGTACTCAATTGTAATTCTATAATTTTATGTCCCAACTAGTGTAAGCCTTTGACACTACATATGAAGTGTTGTCTATAATCATCAATTTGAACATTTGTGTTATGTTCTCCATCCATGGATATAGTAATAGTCAATTACTTTTGGTGAGGATACTTTATAATACTTTTATTTATAGTTGTCCCATTTATAGGAATTGATGTTATTTTTTCCCACTGATCTTATAAAATAATTTTAATTCCTTTATCCTTGTATTTTTAATCTTTTTTAAAAATGATTCACAATGATTTGTATCATTTTGCTTAATTTTATGATAATTATAACAGACTTCACATTTTTTATTTAAAATATACACCATGGATTTTTGTCAAATATATGGTAATATGATAAGATTATTGTTAAGTAGAAACTATAGCATTATATTTGGTATATAATAAAGTTTCATTATCTATAGTGATCTTTGAATTTTATAATTTACTAGTTCCACATTATTTATTATATTATATTACTCTTTCTCTATCCAAGGCTTATTTATATTTATTTTTAGTTGGGATTGGAGCAAGATATTGTTGAAAATATGTTTCACATTTGAAATATGCTCACGGTTTGTCATTGTTGCATTTTTATTATCTATAAAAGTTTGTGTATCCATAGTAGTTTATAATTTTCCCTTGTTTGTTATGTATGAATCATGATGATATGTTTTAACTCCCACATATGTGAATAAGGTATGAGATAAGTACTATTTTAAGGGATTAAAGTTTAAATTTTTTATTTGATCATATTTCATATCTTCCATGTTGATATCTATGTCATTGTTGTCACAACAATCTATTACAATGCCATCTTATTAATTTGAGTTCATTCGTAAAAGGATATCAAGAATAGGTTATGATTGTTGCATATTAACCTATGATTCTTATTTTACCTCAAATTTTTGTTTTAAAATAACCTCCATATATTTTTATGTACTTGATTCACCCATGTCATATGTATGTATAAGATATATTGGAATGGTTTGTGATGGATAAACAATGATACAATCTTCCAGTTAAGAGTTAAGAGTGTGGTTAATATTCATGTGCAATTTGAGTGAATTAAAATATCTAAATACATATTCATAACTTATTTCTAAATAATAATAGATTTCATGCTTATATTTGATACATTTTTGTAATTTCGTTAGTATTTCTTCCATAACATGTATCAATGGTTATCCCAAAAGTGAGTTGTAATTTAGATGAATATGCAAGATGTGGAAAATAGTAGGTATTACTTTGGGGCATAATATCACATCTATTGATAGATTATGAAATCATTTTATGATATGATATGATTTTTGAATATTGTCCATGCTTATTCCTCATTATTTTAATAAGGTAATGTTGCAAATGTTCAATATAGACACATTATATATTAATACATGCTTGACCAAACTATTGTGTGTTTTAACTTGGATGAATAATGGATTTTTTTCCCTAATTGTATGTTCATGGGTAAATAATTTTTGACATGTTTCTCTCCTTAAATGAGTTCATAATGGTAGAAAATTATTCTATTTGTGTATTAGTGGGTAAGTTTTTTCCCTACAACATCTTGTAAAATATATCTTTGTAAACCATTCTAATTTTTAGTAAATTGAACATATAAACTTAGCATGAGTATTCTTCAATTAGTTCATGAGGTCATAAACTCAAGTTTGATTATATTTTATTGTAGGAGGTTGATGGGGTTGAGGTGGAACATGTCAAATAACTATGTTCTACCACACATGGTTGGGAATACTAACTCATCTAGTTTTAACAACCTGGATCACATAATCCAAAATAAGTTATGTAAAAATAATGGGAGATAGATGATTGTTATCATAAACTTGAGATATAGGTAGAGCAGGAAAAAATGGACTCATGCATACCCTTTTTAATCTATTCATATAAATAGTTATATTTGATTGGATGTTACAATAATAATATTGAGGAAAGGATCAAACTTTTCATTGGTAAGCTTGTCTTTATTAGTGAATTTGGACTTGATTTCATCTACCTAATTTTATACATAATTTATCAAAAGAAGATATAATATCAATGTTGAACACAATTAAAAGATAAATTTTATTAAGTGTTTTACCTCATATTATTTATTAAATATAATAATAATCAATGTTTATTACTAAGATAGAAAATTATAAAAGCTATTTCTAAAATCTGAAACTCTAATGGAAAACCCAAGATTTTACATTGTTCAAAATGTGTTATTGTTCACCCATATGTTTAACCATAATTTAGATTAATGATTTACATTAATTTGGTTCAGATATAAATTTGAAATATAATCTAAATCAAAAGATTTGGCATTAAAAAATACATATAAATGTAAATGTTTGACAATTGATTCTTCAAAATTTATAAGGGAGTGTGTTAAATATGGAAAGTAATAAATAGAACACAATATTTAGAATTTTCGGTTTAATATGTGACTATGATTATCTTAAATAAGTTAGAATTTGGGATAAGTATGCCTCTTGTTTCATCAATTTATAAACTAATTTTCTACTTACATAATGTTATGTCTATAGGATCAGGTTAATATCACCAATCAAAACTGATCTATTAGTTAGTACTCAACATTTTAGAACTATAACGTAGTTATGAAATGCTCACATATGGCTATATTTTGTTTTTTTTCATGTGAAATCTCAAAACCTTATATCGTGCACAAATAAAAAATCAACCACTTTTTTATCAAAACTTAAGATATGTTTGTGAGGTCTAAAAACTAGTGTAATGTGCTATATTGACCCCAATCACCCCAATATCATGACTGGACACAACCTATATATACAATAATACAAGGATATAAATCAATCCATAGATTATTATCCCACCTAGTGTGATTATTAAATTTTTCTCATTTTCTATGTGTATGCAACTAATGATTAGCTTTGATACTTGATAATGCTTGCTTTGACCTCAAATTTGAGTTATTTAGACTTGGATTATAACTAATATTATTTAAATATATGCAAATTGGGAATAGTATGGTATGTTTTCATAGTGTGAAATAATTTATAGATGTATCAAAAATAAGTCCTAGATAGATTCTAACTCCATTTTGAATGAGACCTTCATTTTTTTATATATGGATAATTTTAAATAATGTTTCATGTCATCCACACAATAAGATAATGGGTTAAACCTAAGGATGGGTTTGATGTTATAAAATAGTCATTTCTAGGAGTGAGATGGTTCCAATTACTGTGGGGTATTCTTGATTGGTGATATTAACCACAAATTTTAGAACTAAATTATGTACATGTAGGATGTTTTAATATTCAATAGATGTATATGCAATATATTTATTAGGTTTAAAATAGATAATTATTTTCATTTAGGTGTATAATAGTATAATGAAAGGTTTGATTCATAATATAACATGCAAGTGTGATAGGATGGTGAATTAGGACCTTAATTTGGTGCTCATGTCATGTATGGTAAATATGTGTCAAGATTAGAATTTTCAAGTAATAAAGACCATATTTTAGTATCTATAATACCCATGCTAAAGTGGGTTAATTAATTTGACATATAATTTTATCAAAAACCCCTTATTCCTATGATTTAATACAAATTTGACCTATTCTTTAAACATGTGCATTTCAACCCATTTATAGGATGACTCCAAACCCACATGATTCTCTATTTTTTACATAGAGCATAAAATTCACCTCAATACTTATCCATAAGGTATTTACTAGTACATTTTTACTAGTTATCACCTTTTATCATTACATGCCTTGAAAACAAAACCTTAATTATGTCCTAGACAAGCTTGTAGTTTTATAGTCTGACAAGGTCATAACCTGAAAAGCTTGTCCCATTTATATTTTTCTATCCTTCTACACATTTTCCTTTAACATTTGCCTTAACCATTCTCATTTTCATTTTCAAAACTTATATACTACACATGTGTCATACTATAAATACAAGTCCTTTCTAAGACATAAAATTGAAGTAATGAATTTATAAATATATGTAATCAATAGAGAGACCATATATCACATCAAGGATCAAGCCTAGAGCCTAGATTCCTCATTCAAGTTGTGTTTCACACTACTACATTCTTGTGACATTTATCCATATGAGTATCTCTATGCATTCCTCTATACTAAAGGAGAGTAATTAGAATTTATAAGTTAAAATAGTCACTCTAGGGAAGATAAGGTTGAAACCCTAAATCAATTCATTCATATTCCTCCAAAAAACCATTCATATATTTGAATTTGAGTGTGTGGTATACGTAATTTATAACATTGATTTGGAGGTTTCACTAATCCATTACTTTTATTTTATCTTTTAGTGCTCAATTGAGGTCAAAGTTAAGGTTTAGTCATATAAAATATTCTATCATGCACATATAAAAAGTAAATATATTAGCATAACTAAGAAGATGCAAGACATAGGCAAGAAAAACCTAGACTATAAAAACCCATAAGGATAGGTGAGTCAAAAAAAATAAGGGATCAATACCATAAAGATAGGATCAATTGACAAAAAATTTAAGAACCTTCATGTCAGGTAAAAGAAAAAAATAGATTAATTATTTTAATTTTTTCTTTCATGCTCTACTACCCAAAATTGTCTTATTTATTCCTTCCATTATAATAATTAATGAGCATAAAAATTACTCAAAAAACATAATTCAACACTTTCCATGAAATAATTATACAATACTACCATGTACTAATTTAGAAATCAATAATACCTTCATGACAATAGTTTTTGAATCAACCATTCATTTCATTCTACACCATTTAAAATTCAATTAAATGTTCTTATATTAAAATCATGATACAAATTTAATACTAGAATCAAAGTATGTCTTATTCCCTCATGAAATATATGCATTTTTATATCAATGATACCTTCATCATTTATATTTATAACATAGAAAGCTTCCGAGTAAGGGGTTAAATAAAATAAATGATTTCATATCATTTTTTCATTTTCAAGTAAAAATGTAACACAAATTAGATTCATTTATTTTAAGTTCAATAGTTCAACCCTAAATTAATTTACAACTTATAATTAGTTTCATACACATATTTGAATAAAAAACCAAAAATAATTAACATGAATTACTAATAATACATATCTTCATCTTTCTATAAAAAATAATATTTAATAAGTTTAACTATATGTCTTAAATAGTCATATGTAAATAAGTCTTCATAATGTAATCCACTAGAGATTTTCAAATCATCATTGTCATTGAAAAACCATATAGGAAAACAAATAAGGAGATCATCATTGGAGGAATTTTCGTCAAACCATAAATCCTTTGATATCAGCTTCACACCTCTCATCCACTAAGAGTGTCCATATTCTTCCTTAAAATAACTAGATGAAAAGAATTGATAGAGTACATAAAATCCATATACATAGAACAATTCAACATGTAATTCCTTACATTAATACACTATACACTAGAATAACATTCTAAAATAGTACTGATGCATATGAATATGATCATATGACTTATGGAAAAAATAGGAAACCCAAAAATTCATTATAATTATAGTACTTGCACATGATTTGTAGCTAAAGTAATTAAATTTTGCTTATTCACCTATACAAATTCTAATTCTTACACATGGAATTTCTAATGATCATTAAAAATTTCTTAAGTAGATTAAGAGTATCATATATTTATAGTCTTACCAATCATAATTTGATACTAATTTATGCATATATAATTCTAATTATGTCCCAATTGAAAAAAAAAGGCCTACATATACCATGTAGGAAATTTATTGTCAAATCAATACATAACCCATAACATAATTTGAATCCCACATGGTGTCTATCTTAAAGAAGGGTTTGATACCCAAAATTTTTCTATAGATAACAAATATATCAACATTTATGGATAAAGTATTAATTTATAGAAGGAATTAAACTTATTAACATAGGTTTATAATTGATTAGGTTTTTATTAACCTTAGTTACAATTAACATGTATATGTGAAATTAATTACCCATATAGGTTTAAATTATGAAAGGGTTATCTTCCAATGCATACAATAAATAAATGAATAACTCACACATTTATTTTATTATTTTATTTTCTATGTTTTCATAATATGAGTTTCAATTTAAATCTGAAAATTTCATTTTGACATAGATTTTAAGGTTATAAATCAATCAAGGAAGGTTAAATAATTCTGAATCCAACCCTAAATACTAAAAATTGGGTCTCTTGAAGGATCAAGATATATTATTTTTAATAGCATAAGGTTCAAAATACAAATTTAATAATTATGTTTATAACGACTTACTAGTGAAAACATGATATATGAGTTGTATCAACCCTCAACATTCCATATGCAAGTTTATTAGAAAAAAAGTGCTACATTTTCATTATAAGAGTAATGATATCCAAATTTATTTATTATTCAATCTTCCAAGGGTCTAATATTTACTATTATTCTATCTAAAAATATTAGGTTTTCAAGATAAAATTTTAATATTTTTATAGCTCTATTTTTAGAAAGTACATATAAGTAAAAAGGTGTCATTTGGTCCATATATAATACATGAGTGTAAGTCTACCATAATAATTATGGTTTTTTTTATTAGAAGGTACTATAACAAGAATTGATAATATAACCAACAAAACATATAACACGTTGTGAGATAAAATACAATATCAAACTAAACACAACCTACTTAAAAAATAATCCATACACCTTTGATTTTACATGAAGCACTTATATGTGTTATATGTTTTAAATATGGATTACACAAAGAGTTTACTAAAATCATAAAATTAATCTTTCTAAGCATATGATTAAATCAATGAAAATTTTCATCAATGATTAATAACTAAGGAAGGTTAATATATATCTCATAATAGCAACACCATCATTAGAGAATAGAAAAATGACCAAGATGCATTTGAATCATAATGTTATTAAACATCAATTATTTCTTGTTTAATATTTCATATCAATTTTTTCACATATCTTGTTCCTTAAAAGATGTTAGCACACTGAATGTATAGAACAAGGTAATGCTATTGGTGATTCTTAAACAAAAAATTAGTTATTAAATATTTATAACCATACTAAGAGGTAGATTATTCATCACTTGACATCAACAAAATCTAATATAGCATCCACATGATATGAAAACCATTTCAAAACTAGTTTAGTTTATATCACAAACCCATAATGATATATTATCATATGTTAGATCCTAGATTACAAATTATTTTATGTCATCCATCAGTTACCTAAATCAGTTTGTAGAATATTAATATTTTAGTAAAAGTGGCATGCTTTTATTTTCACTAAAATTCATAAAAAGGGTAAAAATAACCTTGCATTTCATCATAAGATAATAATTACAAATGTAAATAATTATTTACAAATCATTCCTATCTAGATACAATCATATATGTTGCTTTTAATGTTTCATACCATCACCATGACAATACTCTCATATATGAGTTAGCCAAAGTTTAAAGGTTTTTATTCGCAAGACATGTAAGACATAATATGTTACTTGTTTGTACTAATTACATTGACATTAAAAGAGAGAGACATAAGTGATATTTATTTTTAATTTAAATTGATGTAATTTAATATTTAGTGAAACATTTCCAAATCTTAATTACAACATAATCCATTGTTTCTAAAAATTTCAACATAGAAAAATATTAACCATCTGATGTTCATATATGATAGAAAACCATTATATTAATTTATTGATATTTGGACTTATCAATGGGTTAAGGAAACAAAAAAAATTAAATAATTATAAGACCCTATAATACACTTTTATTTGACTCCTATTATCCAATTATTATTGCTTTTGATTAACTGACTAATGCCAAGATGTATCTCTAATACTTTCTATTTAACTAAATAATATTAAAATATAATATAATACACCTATTTATTACAATGTTCTGGATTGGGAGGATGATGCTTAAATTTTTACAAAATGGTACTATTGTTATTTTGGTATCCGTTATTGGTTTGGATTTATAGAGTAAAATGTTGTCAACAATCAAAACAAGCTAAAAGTATGTATTAAATCTTGTTTTACCTTGAGTATTATAATCTTATTATACCCTTAATACTCATGATTTTACTCAAAAAGAGACAAATAATCACTCGAAGACTAATAGAATTGACATATACTAACTAGTTACTTCATTATGAATATTTAATAGGTATGCCAAGTTAATATTAATAAATGTAAAACTATTAATGGTAGATAATAACATGTTATATTTACATTTTAACAAGTTAAATATAGAACAATTATAAATATATGAATTTAATTTAAATGATACCAAGACATTTACATGATGTATAAAATTACATTATATAAGTAAAAACTAAATAATACCAATGTACTTTATCAAAGATTGCTAAATTATTAAGCAGTCAATGTGTTCAAAGCCTACCATAATGGATGCATTGGAACACGTTATGGAATTTAGTAAAGTTTTCAACCAAAAAACATTCCTACAACCATTTAATTATCTTTTTAATACAGTTATATGGGATTTAATACAAATAAAACAATTATGCAAACATTAATTATAATCACACATAATTTTTTTATCAATGTAGTCATAAAATGATATAATATTATCATAATTCAGTCATATGACCATTATCAATGTAGTCATAAAATGATATAATATTATCATAATTCAGTCATATGACCATTATACAGTTATATAATCATAAAAAATACAAAAAGTAAAATTATACTCAATCAAATATTATCAATATATCATCATGTTTGAATAGTAGAGAACAACAATTGCTCATATAAATTTGATGTTACATCAATTTCTATAATGACATGTCCAAATTCCCTTTTCTATCTCCCCTAACCATCCTCCTCCTCTCCCAAAATGTCATTATTCATTTCTACCCTACCTAGGCCATGATATTATCTAAAATCCATGCTAGAATTTATAAAAAAATTCTACTAATTGTCTCTTTCCTTCATGGATTTTGGCCATTATATGTTTTTGACTAAACATTTGAATTACTTTCTTGTAATATCTAATAGAATAAGTTTACGTTTGTATAAATTCTTTGTATTTAAAAAAATGGTACAATCAATGTGGATTTTCGTTAGAGAAAACTTAAATATTCAAGACAAGAGTCTTTATAATCCATCATAGTTAACCCATGTGAATAAATTAATGATGTTTGTCCAATCAATATTTCCCTTTCATTTTAGGATAGTTAATGGATAAGAAAGAAATACAAATATTTTTTATAATAAAATTGGTGATATTCATTATGGTGGAATTAGATTGAATAAAAAACCAATTTCCTAATCCCTCATAAATATTCATACAATGTTACTTCCATTGCCATTAACTTTCAAATTGAATCTCACAACATAAAGTATAGAGGGCCGATTGAAATAGGTGATGTAAATTTTCCCCTAGAGAATCAATTAAAATTAATCAATGTTGAGAAGCTTTATTGTGGGCTTGATTAATGCACCCTCCATAGAACCATAAATTTTCTAGTGGTTTTTAAAGCTCATATATACTTTTATAAATACCTAATATATATATATATATATATATATATATATATATATATATATATATATATATATATTATTTCAAGAAACATATCACTTGTATATGTTTTACATTGGAGTAAGAATAATTCTAATGCCACTAAATATTTAAAAATATAAAAATATGGTTATTTATACAATGTTTAAAGCATTATCATGTTAGTAGTTGGTAATTTCACTGTATAGGACACAATCATTACTCAGGAAATAACTTTAGAATCTATAACACTAACAGTATTTACCCATGATTCCATTGGAAGATTACTATCATATGAATTATAATTTAATATTTATAATTGTTTACTTTATGGGTCACAAATAAATATTATCTAATTGATACAACTTATATAAAGGGTATGACTGAGATGAAGTTGTTAAATATATTAATGACTTATGCACATAGTGGGTCCCTTTTACGAGAAACAATCCTTCTCAAATTATGCTATTGGGTATGAAAATTTCAAATTGTTTATCATGAGACGATATAAAATAATATCCATGTGTTTGAACTCTATTAAAAAGTTATGTTTATTGATACCAATTCATTGACCAACTAAGTCAAAACATAAAAATAAAAGTCTTGAGTAATCATTTGATTATTTCTATAGGTCCATTGGGTATTCAACCCAGTGACCTATTATTAAAACACTCACTATAAAAGATAAAAATATGGATGTAAATTGTTGTTAACAAATCATAAGTGACTATGTTTTTAGGCAATAAGTATATGCATGGTCTAAATAAGTTATTTTGAATACTATAAATCCATAATTTAATACATCTTCTACCAATGTCTAATGAATAAAATGAGGTACTAATAAATACGTAAACAATCATCGAAACCAATTGGTCACTACTCATGCCAATACAAGTGAAGTATATCTTGATATATTTTATATAGATAGAATTCTTATACCCCATTCCATAGGATTCTCTCTATTACCCTTAATCATCATCTAGTTCATTCTCTCTGATGGTACTATCCTTTGCACTAATAGGGTTATGTACTTGCATCACAATAGACAAACATAAGTCAATTATCCATTACATAATATAAAATCGACATAATAAGAAATAATATAAGTATGATTATATATAATGTCAATTATGAAACATAATTTCATACATTAATTTATAAAAATAGAAATAAATTCCCTTAATTTTATTACATAAATATAAAAATAAGGAAAATAATGATTAGTTTTTCCATAATACATAAATAAGAATGCAACATCCTTTATTTCACATAAATAAATTAGTATTTTCATAAATAACCATGCTCTATAATAATAATGAAAAATAAGTGCCTTTGAAATCTAATATGGTAAAAGTGGGATGTGACATCCTTCCCATCTTGAAAAAGACATTGTCTATATGCCTTGGTTAATTAAAGTTTGATTATAAAGATAGGAAAATTTTTATAAGAACTGCTCATAATTCTCCAACTATAGTGTTGATCAAGTCATGCATTTGCAGTATAATATTTAAAAAATTGGGTGTACCCTTTCTATTTTACTTCCAATTAATGAAAAACATCAAATTTCAGATTCATTATTTAGCTAAAAGGCTCATATTATAGTTTAAATAACATAAATTCTTGACCTTCATCTACAAGAAGTGATTATATTTTATTATATTACATAATTTATTTATAATAGTTGTATATTATCAATAATTGTTTTGTTTTTTTCAAACATTAATGACATAATATACCATCATTATTAATAAAGGGGAATCTAAAAATAATCCTTAAAAATCCTCTCAGGTTCCACACACATCTTTCCTACCTTGAGAGCAACCTCCCCTTTAATGAAAAAGGTATATAAGAATTGTAATAACAACAATTTTCATAAGACAATATTTCTTCTACTTCAAGTAGCTCTGAGAAAGTATGATAAGGAACAAGAAATATAAATGACACATTTCCATTGTATAAAAAACACATGGAATAAAAAATTCCCAATTATACATGCTTATGGTCATAAGAGTATGTTTGAAAATTCCCCATTTTCATATGAAAACTCCAAAGTCCACCTATGATAAATTTTAGTAAAAATTCTTTGCCCTTAATCAGTAAGTAATAATGTTCCATTCCACCACTCATCCTCTAAGTATACTTGATATAATGATCTCAAAAAAATGTGTATCATAAAAGCATTTTTTACTACTTTCCAATGTTAATTTCCAAGTCTCATACTTATAAATACATACCCTTAATAATAGTAAAATATGATAAGTTCCTTATTTTCCTAAATAGTTATTATGTAAAACATTTTTTTCATGTAATTTTAAAACATGAATGAACACATTAGGTTGAAAGTTTAAACTTAAACTCTAATACTGCAATATGAGAACCTTCTAATCAGGTACTAAAAAAATGTGTTCGATTTTTTTTAAATAATTAATTTTTTGCATTCATTTTATCCTTATAAAATATGTCCTGCTTATTCTTTCACTTTTGTTCATTGATAAGAGTAAAAAATTACTCAAACAAGTTAATTCAACAATATCCATGTATTTAATTATATAGTACTACCAAGTACTTTTTAAGAACAATGATCTATTCATGAAAATAGTTATCAAATCAACCATTCATTTTAATCTAAACCATTGAAAATTTAATTGCTTTTATCATGTTGGAATTAGGATAAAAATATAATACTATAACCAAATTATGTTTTCTCCCCTCATGAAATATATACCTATGTTATATAAATGATACCCTTGTGATTTATATTTACTTCATAGAAACATACCTAGTGAGTGGTTAAATACAATAAATTAAATAAAATAATTATTTCATTTAAAAGTACAAACATAACACAAATCAACTTCATCTCTTTTGAATTAAATAGTTTAGTTCTAAAGTAATGCACAAAAAATAATTATGCTCATAAACATAATTGAATAACAAATCAAAATGTTTACAAGACATCAATTACTAATATAGGGTTTTATTTTTTAAAATAACAATGCAATATTCAATAATATTAGTTATCTATCAAACATAGTCATATTTGAATAAGTATTCATAATAAAATCCACCAGAGCTCTATAAATCATCATTATCATTAGAAATCCATATAGGAATTTAAAGAGGGAGAATATTATCTATGGGATTTTACTCAAACCTTAGAGTATTTTGCTTCCACCCACACCTTTCATCTAATGATAGTGACCCTACCCTTATATGAAGAAACTAAGTGTGGATAATTGATAGAGAAAAGAGAATATATTTAGATATAAAAAGTAGGCATGCAACTTTCTAAAGTAATGAAATGTTTAATGGTATAAAATCCTTATATAGTATTGAGGTAGATGCATATTATCACATGACTTAGGGACATAATAAGTGACTACTAAATGGATTATAACTTTGGCACTAGGATATTATATGTAAATAAAGTGATTAAATAGTTCATTGTGACCTAAAGTTCTTTTTGTCTTATGTATGGAATTTCCAAATGCTAATTACATTATTCTTAAATATGTCCATCCTCTCTTATACTTATAATCTCAATAATTATAAGTTGTTATTGATTTTAAAATAATATGCACATCTAATTATTTCCCATTGATAATTCTGTAACTAGGGCCTACATATACCATATACGAAGTGTATTATCAAATAAGAGTATAATTCAAGAATATATTTTAAATCCCACAAGGTGT
The DNA here is from genome assembly GCA_037957365.1 of Torreya grandis. Lineage (NCBI taxonomy): Eukaryota > Viridiplantae > Streptophyta > Pinopsida > Cupressales > Taxaceae > Torreya > Torreya grandis. The sequence goes on from JARHVA010003238.1 coordinate 435,040, forward strand.
CTGACTTTTGAAAGAGTTTGATACCTAAAATTAATTGATATATAACAAAGACTTTAGAATTTTTAGATAAATCATTACCTTATATAATGTATTAAACTCCTTATCATAGGTTGAACATTCACCAGGGTTTTATTATACTAAATCAAAATTAGCATTAAAATGTTTAATTAATTACCTATATAGTTTTTTATTTTAAAATGTTATCTTCCAATGAGCATAAGAAATAAATGGCTAACTCCCACATTTTATTTTCTAGGGTGTTATATTTTAATTTTCCATTTAAAGGAAAATTTAAAATTTCACATATATGTAAAGGTTATAAATAAATCAAGTATGTGTAAATTGTAGTGAATCTAACCTTTAATTATCAAACCTGGGTTTACTAAAAATTCAATATTTGATATTATTGATGTCTCACCGAATAATGAAATATATAATAATTTTTAACTTCTTAATCTAATAATTTGTTTGAATAAGTAATTATAGAAAAAAATGTGATATAATAGTTGGATGAACCTTCAACATTCCATATATGAGTTTATCACCCAACAAAGGTTCAATATTCAATATAAGAGTAATGATATCTAAATTAAGTTATTAGTCAATATTTTAAGGGTCTAATATTTTATATTATTACATATAAAAAAATTAATTTTTTCAAGACCAAATTTTAATATTTATTTATCTCAAGTTTGAGAAAGTGCATTAAAGAAAAAGGGTGTCCTTTGGTCGATATGCAATACAAATGTGCAAGTGTCCCATATTGGTTGTGAAAGTTTTATCCAATGATACTATTACAAGGATTGATAATTCAACCAAAATAAGATATATTGAGTTATGATATCAAATAAAGATAAAAGTAAACACAAACCACATAATAAATAATTTGTAAACCTCTATTTTTACATGAAGAACTTGTTGACCAAATTTTGACCACAAGTTAAAATGGGGCAACCCCTCTAAATTAAAACTTTCATAGGCTTGTCATGTGTTCTTTGCATGCCTTATATGGTACCTAAAAGTCTTTATAAAACCTTATTATCATTGTCTAAGGTATGTTTGGAGAATTTAAGGTAATGTCTTATTTTTGTCGTATAGTGGTCTACACATGTCAATGAGAGGTAAGGCTTAGTCAAGTGGTACCATAAGTTTTTAGTAGTGTCTCAAATTAATTTTATGTATTAATCACTTTGCCATATCATTTAATTATGTTTTATAGTGTTTAAGGTTAATTTATGAACTTTAAGGTAGTGAAAATGAGGGAAAAGGTTGTTTTTGGCTAACTCAAATGTATTGAAAAGATCCACAAGTGAGAAAAAATTAAAAACACCTTCCAAGGACATTAGAATAGTTACATAAATGCCTCACCTATCAAAAAGTTAGACAAAATTTATAATCTTGAGTTTCAATTCTAAATAGAGGAGTTAAAAGACTTGTACAAACTTATTAAAGTCATTTGTAGGTAAAGAAAACATTTCAGAAGTATCCTTTCATCTTATATAAGTCATAAAAAAGCATGGGAAGAAAGTTTCAAGTCTAACAGTTTTATAATTCTCTATCTCCCCTACTGCTTCATTCATAAGCTCATGAAGGACATTTTTAACTACATGGTACAAGCTGTACAGGTGAATTTGGGGGATAAGATTTTATTTTATGTTTTGGACCCATATGGGCTTCCAATTTGAGGCATTTATCTTTAGATTGACCTCCTAAGATTTATGAATAATCGCTAAGGAACTAGACTGCATTTTAAATATTGAATACCCATAAGCTATATTTTTTGCAACTCCAATGAAAGTGTGAACTATTAGATGAATTAAACCAATTGGAATAAATTATCAAAGGTCTAAAAATGAATCATATATCTTCATCCACTAGGTTGGCACATGAAGATAGTAGTTTGGCAAAGAGTGTTGCTCTTCTGCATAACTTACAAGTGACTATTAATATTTATGTGCTTTAGGGTTCTCTAGATGGTATAATGAATATAAGTGATTATTAATAGTATTATACCATATTAAAAATCCCTTCATGTCCCTATTATCAGCTAAACATTTAATACTAGTTTCAAAAGGGTCACGCTTTTATTCACTTTTTAGACTATGTTCTAGTGTGCCAGCATAACAAGTTGATTTTAATGGGTTTGAATACATATATTTAAAATGATATTATAGTTTTTAATTCATATTAGAATTTTTAATGAAAATAATCAATGATTGTTTAGTCCTAATAAACATATTTACACTTTTCAAATCCCAAAACATAGGGTTGCAAACCTACAGGTTTGTTGACTTGTAGGTATGTAACTTCAAGAGAAATCTATCAGTGTCAATATTCAAAGTTGAATGTATAGTAATTAAATAATTTTAATGGTATAAATATGAAAATTTTAATGGATCAATGAGGATTTCCAAATCACCTAAATTTAAGTAAATTTCAAGATAAGATAAAAAAAGCTAATGACCCTACAAGACTACATAGGGACATAGTAAAGCAATAAAGTTGGAAGATACCTTGAAAAGGATAATGGAATTTAGGGAAGAGAGAAATAAAACTCAATGATTTTAAATACTATAGTTTTAATGTTAGTTTTTAAAAGTGTAAATCAAACCTACATGCTTAGACTTTTCAAATAGTCAGCTATAACCACCTATATAGAAGGTTGTCTTGGACAGTGATGGAGTTTCAATATTTTGAAGTCTTGTGATATAGTTGAGTGGAGCTCAAAAAAAAAATGTTGAAACTAGGATAAATAAAATATCTTCAATTGAGATAGTAGAGACTATTCAAACCTAGGTCTAATCTACTGCATATAGTCCTCATCTTCTGTAGGCTAGCGTAGCCTATGTGATGAAGTACACTTAGTGATATAGGGGATAAGAGGTATGCTAAGTATGCATTTAAAATTTTCAAGTTTTAAAAGTTATATTATCTTATAAGAATAAGATATTTAACTCAATATATTGGTATCTAATGATGAATACCTATAAAGCCTATATGAGCTTACAGGCTCCTTTCACACATTATAGACCTAAAGGGTCTCATGTCCAATGGAATTTCTAAAACCTTACAGTCACTACCTATAGCTAATGAAATATAGTTATAGGATTAAATAGAAAGGAATATTAACTAAAAGTGTTTTATTTTAACTCAGATGATGATATATTTATATGGATATTTGGAAGCAAAAGTGAACACAATGGAATGCCTAATATGAGTGAGTAAACTAGAGTTTAAAATCCTACTTACATAGTCAAGAAGATTTCAACATAGTCCTGCCTAACTTAGAAAAGAGTAATTTTCTATATTTAAAGGTTTTTAGTTATGTATGAATACTGAGAGGATTTTTCCATGATGATGATGCAACTCCAAGTAGCCCTTAAATTCAATAATTAAGCCATGTTGAAAAACTCTACTTCAAGTCTATTGCATACACAAACTTATATGGGAAGCTAAATAAAAGGTGGATTATGAAGTGATTTTAGTACATTAATAATCTTGAGAATATTATGAGAGTTCTACATAGATATCCTATTATTTTTTGACTTCCAATGGTGGGAGAAATGAGAGAATATAGTCAATTAGAGTATGTTATGTAAGTTGGCTCAAGAACCCTAGGCTTGACTAATGAGAGTGCATGAGACCTAATGGATTTATTAAGGGTTGGATAAAAATGGTAAAATGTTAATTATTTTATTGACATCCGTAAAGTGTTTAGAAGCATAATCAAACTTAGAATTTACACTTTCAAGCTCCAATTCTCTGAGACCTCACTAACACAGCCTACCATCTCATGAGCCTATCAACTTTTACTCATATCTCACATGAAAAAAAATTGGTGGATAAATATTTAATGAATGATTAGGAAACCTTTTCACTCATTATTCACAGTATTTTTTTTTCATATAAGGCTTCTCCTTTACAAGCAATCCTTAAGACCCTGAGGCACTTTTAGATTGCCTAGGAGAACTAGATTGACCAAATGAGAGAGAGAAATGGATTTATATTCCTCCACAAGTGTTTTATAAAATATAAAATTACGTAAATAATTTATAATACTCCCCTAAGAATCATTCCATGTCAAGATTTTGTAAAATATCACATAAAATTATATGAAATTGGCCAAAAAGGATTGTTTTTAACTATTTGGAAGGTTTGTACAAGTTGTCAAAATTCCAAAATTGACATGGATAATGGGGAGTATTTCATATAACATAATAACATGTTTATTTTTATTTTTTAATGTATGGAAATCCTAAAGAGTAAATTTCTAATCTCTAGGTAGGGAGGCAAAATTTAGACCTGGTTAGGAGAGAGAAACATCAAAAAAGTACACTTCCACTCACTCTCAGGACATGAAATTGAACATGAATCTTTAAGTCCTTAATGGATCCTAAAATATTCCTTTATATTAATAGTACAATTTTTATGTTTTTCCACATAAGGAGGTTTTCATGATTTTAGGGTTACAATAAATGAGGCTAATTTAGAGATTTTAGTGTAGAACATGTTCTTGGGGAATTCTTGAGATTTATAAATGGATTTTGGAATGTATGGTATGATTTGAATATATAATACATGAAGATAGGATGATATGAAGAAGATGAATTCAATTTTTTACACTTGTATGCAAGATTGGCCTAAGGAGATGAAGATTCTTCTTGAAAATTAGTAAGAAAAAGAAGTGATGTGTTAAAGAGAACCTAAAGGGGTAAGTTAAGAGGTGTCAAGAGAAGAGAAAAGATGTAAGATAACTTGATCTAACCATTAATAAGGTCACTTATCCTTCAACATGCCAAGGAAAAGGGTAGCTTTAGAGAGCTACTCAAGGTGTCAATCAATAATTATAACTCCTACACCACTTAGAATGAGGGAAATCTTAAGAGGAGATACACATGGCATTTATGACTTATTGAGGTAGTTTCATAACTCCTCTCTTACTCTAAACTCATGAGACACTTGTCATCTCTTTGTATTATGCCTTTTTATTCTTCTCTCTCACTCATGCAATATATTGAGCCTTAATTAGATAATTTTGTATCTTCCACCTAGGTATGGCAAAGACCTACCTATTTTTAGCATTTAATCAATGAATAACAACCTGGTTTTACCTTCTCCATGGATTGGTTTCAATGTGCATGTTTGACTAGTTCATCTTTCTAAGTGATAGATTAACTTCCTTGGCATGTTGTCCTTTTTAGTATCCCCATTTAGTTTTAAAGTTTTTTTTAAGGTTTCTTAAAGTGTTCAAATTAATTTTATATGAGTTTAGTGATTTTTCTCTTCACTAGTGTCATGTCATGACCTCTTGACTAGTCCTCCTATCTCAAGCTTGTTTCACAAACCTCCATGATAAATAATAAAGTAGAGAAGAATCTTTGTATTAGTGTCATGTAAAATTTAGGATTTTATTTTAAGTACAATTACAATTAATTTTTAATGATCATAACATATTTGGTGCATCACCTCATTAGGTTAGGTTTTTTCATGTTTTGTCTATTCCTTTTAATCCCAACAAGTTAGTAGAATAGGTGATGAGATTAAATGGATATATCAATGGAGATAAACCTTAAATATATAGGTTTACCCCTACTATAGACATCCCACATGTATAGGGGTAATTTAATTGTTTAACTCAATTCGATTAAGCTTGAACTACCTCTCCAAGGATGCAAAATTGAGTGTCAATAAAACCTATATGTGCAATAGGTTTATACATCATTTTATCTAAATATTTTTATAAAAGCATAAACATAAATTCCATATAAGCATAATATTCACCCAATGAAAATATTCATCAATGAGATATAACCAAATCAGGGTACTAATTACATCATAATTCTTGCATCATCGTTAGAAAATAGAACAAGCAAATGGGTACATTTAGATTGTAAGGTTTTCTAACATCATCTATTTTTCATTTATGATTTCATATTATATGTGTCATATAATTTTTAACTTACAATGAATTACAAGGTTTAACATATCCAATAAGGAAAAGGTATGGACAATTCTTATATAAAAAATAGTTGTTGAATATTTATAACCATTAAGAGGTAGGATATTCATCACATTACTTCAACAAGATCTAGTGTAGAATCAATATGATATGAAAAACACTTATGACCTAGATTGTTTTATACCAAAACCCCTAATCATAACTTATCATATATTATATCCTAGCTAACAAATTATTTTTCACCATACTTAATATACCTAGATAAGTTCATTGTGTCTTAATAGTTTAATTAGGTTAACATGTTATTTTATATAAGTGTCATTATTAGGGTAGTTATAACTAAACATATCATCACATATAAGAATTACATATGGATGGAATTTTTTGCAAAACATTCATATCTATATAACATAGTAATAAGTTACTTTTAATGTCTCATACCATCACTACCATGGTATTATAGTCTATAACCTATCCAATATTTAATTTTTTACATTTGCTAGACATGTAAGAGAAGATATGATACTTGTTTGTACAAATTCTATTAACCTTAAAAGAGAAAAAAAAGTGACACTCATTTTTAATTGAAAAGGATGTAAGTAAACATTTTGTGTCACATCTCAAAAGCCTAGTTATAAAATAATCCATGGTTTCTAAAATTGTCAAATTATCCAAATAATAACCATCTAATATTCATATTTTATAGAAAACTACTATACCCATGTATCCATATTATGATATATCAATTGGGTAGATAAAAACAAATATTTGGTACTTTCACAATCCATATAGATAGTAAAGTAGTTTTTGGGATAAACCACGTGAAATTTTTATTATTTTTCAATTAATTAAATGTCTTAGAGACACATATGTGATCCTTCATCAGGAAAAAATAGAAATGAAGTATCGAATGACCTTGCACTCCATAAAATATGTATAAAAATGGTAGTTACAAAAAATTTCCAAAAGAGAATTAACCATTGCAAAAAAATAAATTAATTAATTAATTAATTAATTAAAAGGCAAGCAATAATAAAAATAATAATAATAATAATAATAATAATAATAATTTCACTTAGTTTATCCCAAAAACTACTTTACTAGACATAAATGATTTTTCATATAATTATAAACACCTCTAATACACTTTTATTTTACTTGTATTACTCTATTATGGTTACTTTTAATTGACTAGTGCCAAGATATGGCTCTAATACTTGTTATTCAACTAAATGATATAAAATATAGTATAGTGGGTATTTTTATTGCAATGTTTTCTATTGGAAATATCATATTTGAATTTGTATAAAATACTATTGTTGTTATTTAAGTAATTTATTAATGGTGTGGATTTTGAGATACCATGTGGTTAACAATTTGAATAAGCTAATAATATGTGTTAATTATTTTATTTAATTTATTATTGTATTATTATTGTACCCTTTATACTTATTCTTCCACTCCAAAAAAGACAAATAAACACTTGTATTAATAAACTCACGACTTACCCAATAGTTCATTCCTTATGTATATTAGATAGGTATGCAATAATAATAATAAAAGAAATCAATATATTAATGCTAGATTAAAAGATGGAACATTCATGAGACTATTTTAAAAATACCATTGCTATAAAGATGGCAGTTACTTTCTTGATATTTCTTGTAGCAGTAGCAGTATCAAAAATAAAGGATGTTATTTTACTAAATGGAGTGGACACTCAGCATGATTTTCTTATTTATTTTCCTCATGCAAGCCCCAAGGTAATTGCTCACATTTTTCTATGTGGGTAAACATTGCCCCTCCTATCCCTCATCATAGATATCTACAAAATGGGTTTTATATTTATCAAATACTTTATCTTGATGCTTGTGAGATGGATGCCTTTGGTTTTGGTTTGGATAAGGAATCTGGAGGGATAACTTCTATCGATAGGACAACACCAATCTTGGGATATCAGGTTCTATTGACACCATGCTATGGAGGACAAAATAGGGATCCTCTCTACTATATGCCCTAGGGGTGTGAGAAGCTAACAACATAAAAGGAGAGATTCATCCTAAATAATAAAGAGCTAAAGGCACTCACATCTCATCATGATCAAGTTCTAGATTAAGTGTTTGAAAAAATACATGAATAGAGGAAATCAATTAACTAATAGATAGATCTCAAAATAATAGTTTGGTCCCTTTAACATAAAACTTTCTACTTTTTTAGGTAATATGGACCTCCTAAATTATAAGCATTTGTAGTAGGCTAGGAGTATACAAGATCCAAAATCTAGTCATTAGTTCAAGGTTAGTGAAATATGGGGATTTATGTGGATTATTCAAGATAAAAATCTGTAGATCTTTAGTAGAGAGTCAAAAAAAATCAAGGGAGGTAGAGAGATCAACATTTTCAAGGAGTGAGATGTCCAAACCTATAGCTATAGAGGATGATTGCAAAGTGTTTAACAAAATAATCAAATATAGGGATCCAAAATGGGATAAACTACAATACCAAATCATGGTGTGATCTCTTTAAGGAATAGAAAAATGCATGTGGGTGAAAGGGATAAATTTTGTGATGGATTTAAAATAGAAACTAGAGGCTTTCATAGGTATCCCCACTAATTTTTAGTGTTTGGTGCATCAGGGAAAAAAATTGTATGATTATTAACCACTATCATACTATAATTTAGGAAAGGACTCGATCATCTCCATGGATTAAGATTGAAAGGAGGTGTGATAGGTTTGAAACAACCATCTCCCTCTAAACCTACATCTTTTAAAGAGGTGGTCAAAAAAGTTACTTTCAAGTTAAATTGTATGAAGAGTCCTCATCCTTCTCAAACATATATTGTTGAATAAGTGAAGGAGGTTCCTTCTATGGATATTTATAATGGGGAAGTGGATGATTATTTTCATTCTCTAGTAGATGATATAATTATCTATAGTTTTAATGGCATGTGGCCTTCATCAAGTACATTATAACAATAGGTTTATGAGACATGGTCAATTCAATGCAAAAAAAAAATTATGTTATAAGGGTTTTTTATTATGTACTTATAAAATAAAAAATATTATCATAAATGTATATCATGTTGCCCTTGGATTTAGAGAAATGTAATTTTATTTATCACTCTTTGGTTTTTGTAATTTTATCCTGACACTCTCTCGGTAACAAAGATTCCAGTATGGGTCCATCTCCCTAATTCATCTTTGCATTTTTAGCATGATTATAAGGAAATAGGTAATGTTTTGGGATCATTTATAAAGAATGATCATGAGTGAGCCACTATAGGATTGACACTTTTTATATTATTTATGTAGAGATTGATCTAAACAAAAGGGTTCCAAAAAAATCATTTTAAAATTTAGTAAAGTTATTCATGTTCAAGCTCTAGATTATGAGAATGCCACATTTAGATGAAATAATTGTAAATTACCATGTCATCTTAATTAATCTTGTCCTCAGGGCTGATTTCAAGCATGGAAAGAGAGGGGGAGAAGTCTATCTCAAGCAAATGGAGTGCACCAAATCTGATGGTAGTGGTTGAAGATTGTTTTGAAGATTCAAAATTTTAGGAAAATATAGATTTTGGAGTTAGTAAGAGAGGACAAAAAGTTTATTCTGATAAAAAAATCACTATCAAATGACGGAAAAAAATAAATGTTTAAAATATTCTCTTGAAGGAGATAGTAGGGGAAGTGAGAAAAGGACATGAGTCTGAAAATTTAGATTCATAGAAAGAGATGTTTGAAAAAATGAAGTCAAAATTCCAGAATCCAAACAAGCAATATTTTATGGTGAATCTCAAACAAGGAATGTGTTAGCAGGTAAAAAATAAAAAAGTCAAAAAGGGTAAGATAGTTAATCTCTAGATTACTTTCCCACTAACTAATCTAGCATTTTTTTTACTATCAAGTTTCAGGTACTTGATGGATATGTTAATTAGATTTCTTATGGTCTTGTGGCCATTTATTGTGTTTGGTTCTTCTTTGGTCATGCATATTTATATTAGATTATTTATTTAATCTCTTTTATTAATGTAGGGAAAGGGTCCCACTGAAACTAGTGTTTATAAAAAAAAATAACATGGCACATTTACATTTGAACAAGTTAAATCTAGAATCATGATAAATATATGAATATAATGTTGATGATGTGAGGACATGTACATGATTCAAAAATTTATAATACATTTATTATGAATAAATAATAATAATGTTGGGTATCTTAACCAAACACAATACTTAAGATTAAGAGGTAAGGATGTAAACACTAAAATTTGGTCACAAATACTTTATTATGTCTATTTTGGCCGTATTCCACTTCAATTAACTTGAAAAATTTATTTGGATCCATTTTTCCACATCATTTTATCAAAAAACATATATCATAATTTGTACAGACACTTTTGAACCAAAAAATCACACATTTTCCTTAAGTTAAAAAATGTTTAGTAGAGCAAAATAGTGGAAAATGTTCATGGCCCCTATGGGATGTTCTTGTCCTCATCCCTTTTAATGGTCAATTTTCAAATTTGGACCATATATTATAATGTGTTTAATATTTTAAAGATATATAGCCTTATGTTTCCTCCTTTTAGATTTTTATAAAGGCATAGTCAAGTCACCTATTCTAAGACTTGTAAATTTCAATATAGAGTCACACTAACACTACTCCAAATTAATAAAATCTTGCATACTCTTCTTAAATGTGAGGATACTTCTTGAACAAGTTAGTAGATAATTACACATATACATAATTAACTATGAAAATCAGCAATATATTAAATTAAATAAGATGAACTAAATTACAATCTTTGAATCTTAGAATCATTATCCTCTTTGACGGGGAAACCTTCTTTGAACAAGATAAATTCAATACAATTCATGGATGAATTTAATGGGCATTAACAGTTAAATATTAATAATATTCTAACAACTATTTTTACCATACATGTGGGATAATATAAATGTTCTCTATGTATGACTTACAAATCATATGTATCCATAGCAACTACTACACTAATAATACAAAGAGAAAGATAGGACACAAGTTTCTAACATCCCCTTTCTCTTGGAAAAAAATTTATCCTTAAAGTTTAAAATGTGGGAAGTGTTTCTAAATTTTGATTAATGGTTCCCATGTGGCATATATAGGTTGCATGCTAGGCCACTAGATTAAGACTTATGTGATGGAGTAGGGGTGAAGTTGGAAGGTGTACCGGGCCAAGACTAATTTTAGTTCAAGAAGGAGGGAGCCTTCATTATTAAGTTTTGGTAAAAATATTTACACTCTAATGTTAGTTTCAATAACTTTCTTCCAATATGGGACATAAAAGACTAGGTGAATGCAGGAGGAAGGTGAAAGCTCCAACTTCTAAGCAACAAACCCAATTAGCTCGAGAACCTTATATTGCCCATAAAACTTAGGGGAAAGATTTTGACACTCTTTTTGTTTTAGGGATGAGTGTTTGTATAGATATAGATGAATAAAAATCATATCGTCAGTTTAAAAGGTTCACTTAGAATGGTGTTGATTAGCCTATTACTTCATGTGATTCTATGCCATATGGAGATTGTCCTATAGGGTGTGGAGAATTTAATCCTCATGGTGGAGAGTAGTGTCGATTTCTTGAACTAGTGAAATTTTAGGTGTATATGGGAGGAGTGGTGGACATACTTGAATATGAACTTCTTCATATGGAGTCATTTTAGTAAAGGTGTATTAGGAGGTATTGTATCATCATTTTGAAAGATGTAACCATTTATCCCACTAATGTTGTTGCTATGTGAAAAAATAATCAAGATAGGCTTCCAGACATTTATTGATAATTTTGGTTTAGCTATCAGTTTATAGATGATATCCCAAACTCATTTTCAATTGTGTAACAAGACACTTGAAGAGTTATTTCCAAAATGGCTTGTGAAGGTAGAATCACAATCTAAGAAAATAGAGGTAGGAACAACATGGAGTCAGAATATGTGATCAAAAAATGTCTAAGCAATGGTGGAAGTAATGTATGGATGTGCCAAAGTGAAAAAAATGAGCATATTTAGAAAAGTGATACACTACGATGACAATCACTAATTTAGCTCTATATTTTGGGAGGCCTTCAATAAAACCCATGTAAATGTCAATCCAAATATTTGTGGGAATGATATGTGGTTGGAGTAGACCAGGTGGGGAAACTATTTCTCTTATAGTTCATTGTCAAGTATCACATTCCACAACAAATGTTTTGATGTCCTTTTTGAGTTGTAGACAAAATAAATTTCAACAAACCCACTCATATGTTTTAATAAACCCTAAATTACAAGTGAAAGAGAATCATGCATCTCCTATAAAACTAGGTGTTTGAACTTCGAGCTTATTAGTAAAAAAGGTAATGTTTATATTGTGGTGTGTGGCCATTAAAAGTACAGTGAGGTTTAGCATATGGATCAATAGATAGTTGAAGAATGAATTGTTAGGATGGGGTATCATTATTCTAATTATTTTTAAAATCATTGAGTGAGGTGAAAATGGGAAAAAATATGACACAAAGGTGCACTAGGTCTTCAAACTGGTGACAAATAGCATTAGCCACCAAATTTTCCTCACCATTTTTATATGTAATTTTATAATCATGTCACATGATTTTAGAAACCCATTTTTATTGATCTAGGGAAGATACCCATTGTTTTATAAAATATTTGATGCTTTGATAGTTAGTTTTTATGCATATGTGTCAAACAATCAAATACGAATGACATTTTTGAATTGCATAGAGGATAGACATCATATCTTTGTCATCTGTGGAACATAACAAATTACATCTAGTGAGGGCCTTTTTGGTGAAGGTAAATGGATAAACATTCTTCATAAGTATAGTACCAAGACCCATTCCACATGCAACACACTCAAGCACAAATTTCCTAGAAAAATTAGGCATGACCAAGACTAGCATAGTGCACATGGCATGTTAAAGGTGGGAAATACTTGTGTAGATGTAGGAAACCATATAAATGTATCTTTACTAAGCATATTTATTAATGGAGATATAATTATTCCATAATCTTTGACAATTTTTTTGTAGTACCCTATCACACCAAGAAATCCACTTAAGCTTTTGATAGTCTTTGGTTATGGCAAGTTTATCATAGCTGTAATTTCAATGCGCTTGAAATGAAAACCATTAGATGAAACAATATGTCCTAAATACTCAACCTCTATTTACAAAAAATAACAATTTAAATTTTTGGCACATAGGTGGTTAGTAGCAAGAACTCCCAAGCTAGTGTCGAGGTGGTGGAGATGATCCTACCATGTGTAAATATAGATAAGAATTTCATCAAAGAAGACCAAGATAAACTTCTACAAGAAGGGGTAGAATACTTGGCTCATCAAAATTTGGAATGTGGTGGTAGTATTAATAAACACAAATGGCATGACAAGGAACTCATAGTTGCCATCATGTGTGTAAAAGGATGTCTTGGGAATATCATCATCATGAAGATGAATTTAGTGATACCCAGAGCATAGGTCCAATTTGGAGAAAATATATGCACCATGGAAATCATCAAGGAGTTCATGAATAAAGAAAATGTGAAATTTATCCTTGGTGATTAAATTTTTTAGATTTTTATAATAAATTTAGAAGCATTATGAGTGATCCTTCTTATGAACAAGAAATATTGTTGAATAATATGAACTAATATTGGTCCAAATTACCCCAACCTATAGGAGATCATGGGAAATATTTTCAATGTTAGTCTTTTGATGAAATGGGTATTAGTAGGCATAAATGTTGGGAGGTGCACTACTAAGAATTAGTAGGATGTGATGGTCCTAAGGTTGGTGAGGTGGCAATCTTGTGGGTTCCTCAAAAAATATGGTATGTTTGACCAAAATGTTATGGAAGTTGGAAGGTAGGTGAGAGTATGATGGTGAAGTAATGCGAAGAGAAAATAACTAGGGAATGACATTGTGGGATCCCTATTTGAGAATTTTATCCATGCAATGAAGGATTATAATGTTGGTGGAGCCATGAAAAAGGCCTTACATGGTGTATCCACTCTCTAAGAACTTCATTTATAGAACTAAAAAATACTAAAGGATAGGTCCCAGGGTTCATAACTATTGGGAACTAAGAACAACTTCACATCCACCTAAAGATAAAACAAACATGTCAGACTGAAGATTATAGTCACCCACTGAATATAAACATTATGATACTTTCCCTTGTAGGGTAATGTACCTCCATTGGTAATCATGACCTTAAAACTAGAATAAGAGTGGATAAAACAATCTAATTGCTTAGCTATACGAGGGTTGATGAAGTTGTGAGTTTTGTCAGAGTTAATAAGGATGGTGAAGAGTAACTTCTTAAACTAACCTTGGATATATGTTGTTTTGGGGGTAGTCACTCTCACCAAATCATGCATGGAGATTTTAGCAGGGGAATTTGAGTGCATATAATCATCATCTTCTTATGTAATCTCATTAGTGGTATCCTTATAATCTTTAGTATCTAATAGAAAATTGAGATCTAGTAGGTATAATTTTTGGTATATATATTTGTGCCCTAAAACCCATTTATCATCACAATTATAACAAAGCTCTTTTTCACAATGTGTATGCATTTTAGCTCCTATGAGACATTTGAAAGGTGTTTTCCCTATGTTGGGATATTAAAAAAGGGATTGGATGGTGTCTAATTAGAAGTGTAATGTTGGGATGTGATTTTTTCTTCAACAACCTTTACCAGACCCAGGGTTACCATCATGGTGTGATGTTAGAACATTTTGAACTTAGACTAGATCAACTCTTTGGGGCTACCAATAAAACAACTCCTGAAGAAGTCGTTTGATAATCCTTCAATGTGATTATCTAGTTTCTCAAATTTAATTTGATAATCATGAATGGTGGCTATCTAATGGATTTTGTTGAGGGCACCCATAAAATCCTCGAATGCTAAGGAACCAAACTAACCCAAGAGTAAGGATGCAAATTTTGACCAATTAGTCTCATCATTTCATTTGAGATACCAATAGTAACATAGGAGTGCCTCTTGTTTTAAGTGGAAGGAATTAATTCGGACTTCATTTATGGGATAAATATTATTAAGGTCAAAGTATTTCTAGGCATGATAAAGCCAACATATAGGATCTATATCATTGAACCTTTAAAATGTCTAGTTTGGGCCCATGTGGTGTGTGGGTGGAAGACAAAGTAATGTCTAAAGAATACTCCTATTAATTTTTGAATAAAAGGAAATTCTATTGATTCAGGACATGCATCATATCGGTTAAATTAGTAACCTAGAATTTTGAGGTTGTGATTTCCTCTTCCATGATCTTAGTTCCTTCATGGGTGGCTATCATAACCTACTAAATATAAATATAATTTATTTTTTGCAGTGGATTGGAAAACTAGAGTTAAGACATAGTTAGTAAGGTAATTTTTTAATTTGGATGAAATCATAAGGGGCAAAGGTACTCTTACATGTTTGTTTGCATAGTCTAAGTATGATTGATGAAGGCAAGCGAAACTTTAGAAATGAAATGGAAAAACTAGAAAACTTATAGAAGAGGTAAAAATGAGTAGAAAAGGGAGATGAATAACATGGAAAACTTTTGAGGAAAATGGATAAAAAATGAGGTTATGGCAAAACCCAAAAAATGGAAAATTGAGTTTTGTGGTAATTAGAAGTGGAATTAGGATATGGGACCTCAAGGAAGAAAATGTGTAGAATGGAATTTTAGGTGTCTTGATAAATTTTGAGAAGAAATGGGGTTAAAAATGGATTATATGGAAAAAAATGAAGAAAATTTCTCATGTCTAGGAGTAATTCCTCTGATAGTCTTCTAATACTCTATTAATAGTCCTCTAAAACTAATCTGATGGAGATGGGCCCTAATTTTTACTGAATTTCTAAAGGTTTTTATAAATCTCTTTGGCCATCAATGTTGTCTAAATAAGTACCACTCTCCCAAAAAAAAAATAGCCATGGATTTACCCCTTAAGGATAGCTCTTGGTTTTCTTCATCGGTTGTAAGTAGTTAATCAAGATGGTGTTGTTGCTTTTTTATCTAGTAGGTCCTCTTAGTTAGCTATCTACTTATGGGTTCCTATGGTAATCATCACAATGAGGTTTAGGATTTACACCCAAGTACTTTCCATAATTATGTAGATAAAAAATTTACCCTAATCTGAAATAGATGATAGGATCTAAAATAGAAGAACCATAATACAACCAAGCAAAAAAACTATTAATAATTATAGTGATGATGGCTTGTTGCCAAAATGAAACTGTAGATCTAGACTATGGCACAAAAGGTTTGGAAAAGGATATGCTATGAATTTATGATCGCCATGGTCCTATTATGGTAAGGTGAGAGCATAAGGTGGGTAGTATAAAACAATTTGGCCTTATAAAGTGATTTGATACTAGATGTGAGGATACTTCCTAAAAAAGTTTGCAAATAATTGTAAATACACTAAATAATCTATGAAAAATATAAATACATTAACTCAAATAAGCATAATTGAATTAGAATGCTTGAATGATAGAATTATTGGCCTTTTTAAGGGGACAAACTCCTTTGAACAAGGTCAATCTAATATAATTCATGGATGTTTTCATAGAGAATTAACACTTACTGAAATACTAATTATATTATAAAAACTATTTCTTCCCATGCATGTGTGATAATAGAAATGTGCTCCATGGATGACATACAAAACATATGCATCCATAGAAACTAATACACCAATAATTCAAAGAGAAATGTAGGACATGGGTTCCTATCACTAACACAGTCATGGTGGGGGTTCCTAGTGAATGGATTCCTCACCATGCATACATCTACTAACAAAGTGGATTACACAAATTTATTTTCTTGATTTATAGTAAAGCTATATGATTTTAGCTTCATGAATTCATATGAGGAGCTTATTATCTCCCTTCATAGATCTCTCAACTTTGTTATCTCTCATACTTACTCATATTACATTCCTTAGGGTTCAACCCATAGGCCCCTACCCTTACCATCACATAATTTAGCTACTTTATAACCACCAACATGTATTAACCTCTCCACATCTAATTACACTCCATCAGCAAGATTACTCATGGGTTTAACACTTCTATTTAAAGTTATTGAGATCAATTACTAACATCTATAGTTAGGAGGTTAACATTTGTCAGACTACTATATTTGGTCACTAATTTCAAAATCATATGCCATGATAACATAGTTGAATCATTAATTGAGCCTTGGATTTATAAAAACACATACTTTGGATCATACTTATAGGTCTATTTTCCTTCAATATCCTTTAATTATTAACTCTACTAGTTGTCATCCTTATATTCAGTTGATTAACCATTTATCCTTTTCTTTATTTAGGATTATGTCTATCATCTTGTGTTCATTTTATGCTTCCCTAATATAGGTGCCTATTTATTTGTTCTCTTTTCCTATGACTCTTAGGCATTTTGCATTGTCTAATGAGGGTTGTCAATCCTCTTCATTTAATAATGTCAATTCAATGCTAGTATATAAAGGCTATATGCAATATGAGAAAGATATCTTTGGCAAACAATTCCTTCTATCACACTCCCCAATTATAGGAATTAAAAATCACACTTGAAAAAATTAAATCAATGTTGCAGGAAGTAAATCATGCTTACAAACATAAACTTAACACACATAAAGTAAATTGTTGAATAAATGGAAAAATAAATAAAACACTTACAGGTTCACAACAAGCTATATAAATAAATAATCATAAACATCAAGAAATTTTAAAAAATTACAACAAAAGGATAATTATAGAATAAATAAATAAAAATACATTGATCTATCTTCTTTAAAATGAGTGGCCAACTCATTTTTTTGACATTAAAAATTATACCATCAAACAATCAACCCTTTCACCTATTATAAAGGTTAAGTTGGAATAGTACTAGTCTAATAATAAGGTTATGAAGGTTTAATTACTATCTTAATGATGTGAGGGGTTTTTTACATGCTATATGAAATAATAAATACATTATTAAATATAACATATTCCATTATAATTAAGAAATCCACTTGTCAAATAATGAATCAGCTCAGGTATGAATGTGTAATCTATCCTATCTAACAAAGAAGGCCTGTGAACAAGACAATCTCTTTAAGGAAACAAATATGCTTCAATAATATAATATATCATAAAGTAATGTCTTCCTTTTATTTTAATAAATTTCAAATAACACCAAGATAATAAACTAGAAGAATTAAAGTAATATAAAAATTAAGATAAATCAAAGATGAACATATTCTATATAAAGTAAGCAACAAAATAGAACTCAACACATAAGATACATAAACTAACAACAACCAACAAACTAAAATACAACAAACTAATCAAGAGAAATAAAAGTATTAAAACTACACTAAAAATTAACAAAATAAACAAATGAAAAATTAACTAAATCTAGCAAACCAACTAATCTAGAATCTAACCAAGTCTAACTCTAAGAAATTTAATAAAGAAAATTAATATAAGAAACTAATTTAAAAGAAAAATATAAATAAATATCAAGTAAAATTAAAATATATTAAAACTAAATAAAATAGAAAAGAAATAAGATTAATTATAAATTAAACTAATAATCAGATTAAACTAAGCTAAAGTCAAAATTAAAATATAGTACAATATAGACAAAATATAAGAGTCTCAATATAGAGAGAGTCATCTTTAAAAAGTAGATCAGTTTTATTTTAGAAACCAACATCTTCTTTAAAAATAATTTAAAAAGATAACTTGTACAATCAATTAGATCAATGAAATATTGAAAACAATAATGTTTTCATCATTATTCAGGTTGAATACTTGGATTTTGCATAAGAATACAAGAACCAATCATTAAAATATGTTAAACTTGAAAAAATTATAATATTTTTTTATAAATGATAATATAAAAATCATATGCCTACATTGCCTAAGCAATATACTCAACCATTAGAGAAAGTTCCATTGGTCCATTTGTAAAAGTCATGTTATCATAGAAAAGAGAGATAAATGATTGAATTCACAATGTATAAGTCTTCAATAACTTTGTTATTCCTCATCTTCAAATGAATCCTTGATCTCCTTTTATGGGAATTAGAAGTGGTTGGAGTAGACCAGGTGGGGTAACTATTTCACCTGTAGTGCATTGTCAAGTATCACATTCCAAAACAAATGTTTTGATATCCTTTTTGAGTCGTAGCCAATATAAATTATATAAAACCCACTCATATTTTCTTAGAAACTCTAAATGACCAGTGAAGGAGAAGCATGCATTTCCTATAAAACTAGGTGTTTGAAATTGGAGCTTATCAATAACAAAAGGCAATGTTTATATCCTAATGTGTGGCCATCCCAAGTATAGTGATGTTTAGTAGATAGATAAATAGATAGTTAAAGAATGAGTTGTTGGGTTGGGATATGATTATGCCACTTATTTTTAAAATCACAGAGTGAGGTAAAAATGGGAAAAAATAATGCACAAAGGTGCACTAGGTTTTCAAACTAGTGAGAGAGAGCATTAACCACCAAATTTTCCTTACCATTTTCATAGGTAATTTTATAATCATGTCCCATGAGTTTAGAAGCACATTTTTATTGATCTAGGGAAGATAACCATTGTTTTATAAAATATTTGAGGCTTTAATAGTCAATATTTATGCATAAGTGTCAAACAATCAAATATGGATGACATTTTTGAATTACATAGAGGATATACATCATATCTTTGTCATATATGGAACATACCAAATTGCATCCAGTGAGGACCTTTTTGGTGAAGGTAATGGGGAAGCCTTCTTTCATAAGTATAGTACCAAGACCCATTCCACATGCATCACACTCAAGCACAAATTGCTTGGAAAAATTAGCCATGACCAAGACTGGCATGGTGCACATGGCATGTTTAAGGTGGGAAATATTTGGGTAGATGTAGAAAACCATAAAAATACATCTTTCTTGAGTATAATTATCATTGGAGTTACCATTATTCCATAATATTTGACAAATTTTTGGTAGTACTCTATCACAACAAGAAAACCATGTAAGCTTTTGACAGTCTTTGTTGTGGCCATTTTATCATAGCTATAATTTTAGTGTGGTTGACATGAAAACTGTTAGATGCAACAATATGTCCTAGATACTCAACCTGTATTTACCCAAAATAAAAAATTCAATTTTTGGCACATAGGTGGTTAGTAGCAAGAACTCCCAAGGTGGTATCATGGTGGTGGAGGTGATCCTCCCATGTAGAACTATAGATGAGAATGTCGTTAGAGAAGATCAAGATAAACTTTTGCAAGAAGCGTTAAAATACTTGGCTCATCAAAATTTGGAAGGTGGCGGGGGTATTAATAAGCCCAAATGGCATGACAGTGAACTCATAGTGGCCATCATATGTGTGAAAGGATGTCTTGGGAATATTAACATTATGAAGATGAATTTGTTGATACCCAGAGCATAGGTCCAATTTGGAGAAAAACTATGCACCATGGAAATCATCAAGGAGTTCATCAATAAATAAAATGGGAAATTTATCCTTCGTGATTAATTTGTTTAGATTTTATAATCAATGCAAAAGCAAGATTGGTGAAGAATATGGACTAGTATTGGTCCAAATTACCCCAACCTATAGTAAATCTTGGGTGATCTTTTCAATCTTAGTCTTTTGATGAAATGGGTATTAGTAGGGATAAATGTTGGGAGGTGTAATACTAAAAATTAGTAGGATGTGATGGTCCTATTGTTGGTGATGCAACAATCCTATGGGTTCCTAAAAAACTATGGCATGTTTGTCCAAAAGGTTATGCAAGTTGGAAGGTAGGTGAGAGTATGATGGTGAAGTACTATGAACAAAAAATAATTAGGCAATGACATCATTAGATCCCTACTTAAGAATTTTCTCCATGCAATGAGAGATGATAATGATGGTGAAGCCATGAAAAAGGCCTTACAGGGTGTGTTTCTATCCATTCTCTAAGAACGTCATTTATAGCTCTTAAAAATCTGAAAGGATAGGTCTAAGGGTTCATAATTATTGGGAACTAAGAACAACATCACATCCACCTAAAGATAAAATAAACATGTCAGACTGAAGATTATATTCACCCACTAAATATAAACATTATGACACTTGTTCTTGTAGGGTAATGTACCTCCATTGGCAATCATGAACTCACAACTGGAACAAAGGTGGATAAAACAATCTGCTTGCTTAGCTACTTGAGGGTTGATGAAGTTATGAGTGTTGTCATAATTAATAAGGATGGTCAGGAGTTACTTCTTAAAAAAACCTTGGATACATATTGTTTAGGGGGCAGTCACTCTTACCAAATCACACATGGAGATTTTAGGAGGGGAATTTGAGTCCATAGAATCATCATATTCTTATGCATTCTCATAAGTTGTATTCTCATAATCTTTGGTATCTGGTGGAGAATTGAGATCTAGTAAGTACAACTTTTGGTCTATGCATTTGTGCCCTTGAACCCATTTATTATAAAAATTATAACAAAGCCCTTTTTTACAATGTGCATGCATTTTAGCTCTTGTGAGACATTTGAAAGGAATTATCCTTGTGTGGGGATATTGGAAAGAGAAATTAGATGGTGCCCAATTAGAAGTGCAATGCTGAGAGGTGATTTTGTCTTCAACAAGATTTACAAGACTCAAGATTACCATCATGGTGTGAGGTTAGAACATTTTGAACTCAGAGTAGATTGACTCTTTGAGGCCACTATTAAAATAACTATTGAAGAAGTCATTTGATAATACTTCAATGTGATTATCTAGTTTCTCAAATTCAATTTGATAATCATGAATGGTGGCTATTTAATGGAGTTTAGGGAGGGCTCTCATAAAATATTTGAATGCTAAGGGACCAAACCAACCAAATAGTAAGGATGTAAATTTTGTCTAATCAGGTTCATCATTTGACTTGAGATGCCAATAGTACCATAGGAGTGCCTCTTGTTTCAAGTGGAAGGAAGTAATTGGGACTTTGTTTATAGGATAAATATTTTCAAGGTCTAAGTATTTCTAGGCATGATAAAGCCAAACTGTAGGATCTATACCATTGAACCTTTAATAATTCTAGTTTGGGCCCACATGGTGTGTGGGTGGAAGACAAAGTAATGTCAAAAGAATACTCCTTTATTTTTCTAAATAAAAGTAAATTTTGTTGACTCAGTCCACGCATCATATTGGTTAAGTCAGTGACTTGGGATTGCAAGGTTGTGATTTCTTCCTCCATGATCATGGTGCCTGCACGGGTGGCTACCATAACCTATTAATTATATATATAATTATTTTTATAATGGATAGGAAAACTAGAGTTGTGATATAGTAAGGTAATTTTTTAATTTGGATGAAATCAGAAGGGGAAAAGGTACTTTTACAAGTTTTTTTTGCATAGTCTAAGTATGACTGATGAAGGAAAGGTTAATTTTAGAAATGAAATGGTAAAACTAGAAAATTTATTGCAGAGGTAAATATGAGTAGAAAAGGGAGATGAATACTATGGAAATTTTTTGAGGAAAATGGACAAAAATAGAAGTTATGGCAAAACCCAAAATAATGGAAAATTGAGATTTATGGTAATTAAAAGTGGAATCAGAATATGGGACCTCAAGGAAGAAAATGTGTAGAATAGAATTTTAGGTGTCTTAGTAAATTTTGAGAGTCGATGAGGTTACAAATAGATATATATGGCAAAAAATGAAGAAAAATTCTCATGTCTAGGAAATTCCTCTAATAGTCTTCTGATACTCTATTGGCATTCCTCTAAAACTAATAGGGTGAGATGGGCCCTAAATTTGAATGAATTTATAAATGTTTTTATTAGTTTATCTAGCCACCAATGTTGTCTAATTGAGTACCACTCTCTATAAAAATTCTAGCCATAGATTTACCCCTCAAGGATAGCTCTTGGTTTTCCTCATGGGTGAGAACTAGTTAATCAGGATGGGGTTGTTGCCTTTTTATCTGGTAGGTCCTCTCGGTGGGCTAGCTACTTATAGGTTCTTATGGTATTCCTCACAATGAGTTTTAGGGTTTACACCCAAGTACTTCCCACAATTATGCAGATAAATTTTTTCTTTGATCTGAATTAGATGATAGTATCTAAAATAGAAGAACCACAATACGACCAAGCCAAAAAACTATTAATAATCATATTTATGATGGATTGCTGCCAAAATGAAACTATAGATCTAGACTATGGCATAGAAGGGTTGTAAAATTATATGTTATGACTTTTTTACTACCAAGGTCCTATTATGGCAAGGTGAGAGCATAAGGTGGGTAGTAAAAAAAAATTGGCCCTAAAAAAGAGTCTGATACTAGATCTGAGGATCCCTCCTAAAAAAGTTAGCAAATAATTGAAAGTATACTAAATAAAATATGAAAAATAGAAATACATTAACTCAAATAAGCTTAACTAAATTACAATGCTTGAATGATAGAATTTTTGGCCCCTTTGAGGGGACAACCTTGTTTAAACAAAGTCAATTTAATATAATTTGTCGGTGTATTCATAGGGACTTAACACTTAGATACTATTTATATTCTAAAAACTATTTCTTCCCATGCATGTGGGATAATATAAATGTGCTCCATGGATGACTTATAAAGCATCTACATCCATAGAAACTAATACACTAATAATGCAAAGATAAATGTAGGACGTGGGTTCCTAACACTGACACATTCATGGTGGGGGTTCCTCGTGAATGGATTCCTCACCATACATCCATCTAATAACAAAGTGGATTACACAAACTTATTTTATTAATTTATAGTAAATCTACGTGATTTTAGCTTCACAACTTCACATGAGGAGCTAATCAGGTCCCTTCATAAAGCTCTCAACTTTGTTCTTTCTCATACATACTCATATTACATTCTTCAAGGTTTAACCCATAGGCCCCTACCCATATCTTCACACATTTTAGCTACTTTAAAACCACCAACATGTACTAACATCTCCACCAAGTAATGACTCTCTATCAGGAACCTTTCTCATGGGTTTAACACTTCTATTTAAAGTTATTGAGATCCATTACTAGCATGTATAGCTATGAGGTCAACATTTGTTAGACTACTAGATTTGGTCACTGATTTCAAAATCATTTGCCATGATAACATAGTTGAGTCATACCATGAGCATTATAGTTGTAACAACACATACTTTGGATTATACTTATAGATCTATTATCCTTTAGTATCCTTTAATTATTAACTCTACCAGGTGTCATCCTTATATTTAGTTGATCCACCATTTATCCTTTTCTTTCCTTAAGACTATGTCTATCATCTTGTGCTCATGTTATGATTCCCTAATATAGGTGCTTATTTATTTGTTCTCTTTTCTAATGACCCTTAGTCATTTCCCACTATCTAATGAGGGTTGTCAATCCTCTTCATTCAACAATGTCAATACAAGGCTAGTATATAAAGGCTATATGCAATATGAGAGAGATATCTTTAGCAAACAATTCCTTATATCACACTCCATAATTGTAAGAATTAAAAATCACACTTGAAGAAATTAAATCACTCTTGCAGGAAGTAAATCACACATATAAATATTAAATTGACCTACATAAAGTAAAATGTTGAATAAATGGAAAAATAAATAAAACACCTATAGATTCACAATAAGCTGAATAAATAAATAATTATAAACATCAATAAATTAGAAAAAAAATTAAAACAAAATTACAATTATAGAATAAATAAATAAAAATACATTGATCCATCTTCTTTAGAATGAGTGGCTAGTTCATTTTGTTGACATTGAAAATTGTACTTTCAACTAATCAACATTTTCAAGTATTATGAATGTTAAGTTGGAATTTTACTAGTCTAATATTATGGTTATGAAGGTTTAATTACTATCCTAATGATATGAGGATTTTTTTACATGTTATATCAAAAAAAAATACATTATTAAATATAACATATTCCAATATA
>JARHVA010003238.1:465000-485000 GCA_037957365.1 Torreya grandis
GCCTAGAATTTAGTGAAATACCTACTTCACAAGGAGCACCTACTCCTAAGATGGTCAATTCCTTTTGACCACATATTAGTTAGGTCCTTTTGATCGACTTTAGTGAAACACTTGTTTCACAAGGAGTACCTACCGCTAAGATGATCAAGTCCTTCTAACCACCTATTGGCCAAGTCCTTCTAACCTAAATGTTGAGCACCCTCCCAACACCTATGAAATGAAAATATCTTGATCATTGATTACCTACCAATCCAATAGAGATACAATGTATATCATCTCTCTTCAACTATGCACACTATAGAGTCCACACTCTGATCTATCTTTCAAATCAACCACTAGAATCACACAAACATTATCTATCCTTCACTCATCAAAATTTTAAGATATCTATCTTTGAAATTATAAATATAACCTATAGGTCATACACAGAGTCATCAAATTTATCTACTCTATAACCATCCAATAGGCATACACCCTTTCTTATTTTCTTCACTCTTCAACCCTCACATACACCTCTTCTCTCAAGTCTCTCACATCTAGAAATCATCATCTTCAATTTCAACATTTATAGAGTCCTCATGATTATTATGATCACAACCTTCCTTATTGACCACGACACATGCCTTAAATATTAAGGCATCTAACCTGGGTCACCTTTAAGCATAACCCTCTTGATAATAAGTCTAAGTCATCTTTTAGCTCATATGAAGACCCATTCACCTATTTGACACTTCTTCAATTAGACTAAGAACACAAGATTAATTTCAAATAAATAAACCCATTCCACAAAATATATAATTCCACCTTAAGTGATAACAACCATGACAACACCCTTTTACTAAAGCTCAATTTGCTCAAACAACATCTTATGTACATAGCCACCATCAAATAACACACAATACACTTATAATAATTTATTCATATATAATATGGATTGGTCAAAATTCCAATGTCCATATAGATCATCCTTAGAGAGTCTAAAACACATTACAATAGCTAAGTCCCCTTGAAACATCCAAATACCAATAGAAAAACTCAAAATAACATTTCTGGGTTACTTGTAGAGTATGAAAGAACATGCAGTCAACTTTGGAGATTAATAAATTTGAATTTTAAAATATTTATACCTACCAATTAATATTTATAGATGCATTTTTAAGTCCTTTACAACTTTGTATTTAAATACAACATCAAATTCTACATAGATCAAAAGCTATGGCTCAAAAATCAAACATTGGTCTTTCCTTCATTAATTTCAACATTTAATTCTAACAATCACTAAGAAACTATTAGACATCAAACACTTATCATCATATCATTAATTCTTGATAACTTGGAATAAATACACTCCATCAATATCTATGGAATAACTAGGTCTTCATCTTGCAACACTCATCATTGATCTATGCTCTGAGCTACTGTGATTATGCCACCTAGTAGCTCTACATGCATTTTACACATTTGAATCTTTGAATTTGACTGAAATCATCAATATTATAATAGTATTAATGCCTATGAACTATTTATCTTTTGTCCAAGCTCCAAAAATGTGACACTTATCACTAGCAAGTTCATTCTTTGACATGTTGACTTTTACTCCTTCTTTGACATGTTGACTTTTACATGCACAGTTGGATCAAGATCTATGATTTAATGCATACCCTTAGATATAATGACCAATGACCTCAGACTTCAGCCTATTTAGACTTGATGGTATCTGGTATGACACGGTCTACAAGAGCAACTTTGAAGATTTATAACTTGAGATAGAAAACACTTCAAGAGTCAAAATTTCTAGGGAAATTTCTTGGCACTATAGATAATATCTCCATGAAATCCATTGATCCTAGTTTAATTTATAAGTACCATAAATAAATTATCAAAATTTATATTTCATCCATATTTACATGATGTGTAGTGATGGTCTAGCTACGTACGGGAACATAGTAAATCTATCTAAGAAGACAACTTTAGCCCTTAAGAAATTTTTATACGCTCAATCCCATGACCTAAAATTTGAACCATATGATATCCTCACATAAGGAAATCCATGCATATATCAAGATGATCGTATAACCTTAATTAATGTGAAATATTATGTCATCAAATGGATTACTCGACTCTACTTGAAATTAGATCTCCTTTGCAAATTTGGTTTTGTATGGGAAAACATTGAAAAATGCCTAGGAAGCCAACTATGCATAGTTATATATTTTGATATAAAAAACCTCACAACATAAAACTTATAACATATAAAATTGGGGATAAAATGATAACACCCATATTACCAATTCCCCATGACTCATCCATACATGGTAATGGTAATGTTATCAAGCTCCCTACTCAAACAATTTTATCACAAAACCAACTATGCCAAGATGAACATAATGAAGATCTGGATGAATACTATGCACTTACATAAGCTCTCCATTTATCCTTGAACTCTGATATTATCCCTAACATATGATCAATACTTTATACCCATCCTTAATCATGACAAAATTGAAGATCAACCAAGCCTACTTCAAGCATACTAGGATAAACACATTGCATACATTATCATTGACAGTTAGAATATCAATATACTTCATCCACTAACCTTTACATCTCCATTACATCATTGAAAAATCTCCAAAAATATATCCCTTTGTCATTGATGTCAACACCCATCATACTACTCACCTTCCTTCTTTCTGTTCAAGTACTCTCACAATAGGAACCTTCTCCCCCTTTGACACAATGAGAAAGTGGTCACAAACTGATCTCAATGAACTAAAAATACCACCAATATAAGAGGACTATTTTATAAAGTTGATACAAATTACCCCTTATCTTGAACTTACATCTTCTCTACCTTAACAACTTCCTCTTGCTATATGCCAACACTCTCTTCTACAAAACACTAAAACCAATTAGGAAAGAACACAAAAAAACTTAAAACTAATGGAAATCACCAAGAAACATATGAGAGAGATTCCCCCTAAGATATCTTATCCATTTTACCTCTTGAACATATTTATATCTCTATACACCATCAACAACCACCACACAAACTTATTAGCCTTCTCTCTCAATCCACCTCAAAGATCACCAATAGAAATTCATGCTACTCACCAAATAGGAAACATGATATATACTAACCTAATAAATCACCTTAAAACACTCATGACTTTCTCTTTGTAATGAACCGCTACACCAAAACCTCAAGCTATTAGTGAATTCCACCCACCAAGACCATAACATCCCATCACACTTCTGAAGTCTAGACTCTGGGTTGGATTTGCACCCGTACCACAGGATCCTTATGAGTACAAGCCCCAAATAAACACTTCCATGTCGGCATAGCCACTCGCTCTATGACTTGAACCTGGGTGGAGGCTTTGATACCACATGTAACAAACCACTGCAACAAAACCTTAAGGTGTTAGTGAAGATCACCCACCAAGACCATAACACTCTTTTGGATAAATTGAGAAAAATCATAAAATATTAAGATTAGGCTTGTCTAGAGTCCTTATAGCCATACTTATAAATTGTAGAGCTCAAAATTTTTAGTAGACATACTTTCAAAATATGAAACTTAATATCTAGATAACTCTCATATGCCCCCTTAGTCACAATAATTTTCATCACCTAGATCATCTTATGAAACATACTTCATTCACAAAGCTAGTAGCTAATTAAGCTTCCATCTTGATAAAATTATGAATAATTTGAAAACAAAAAACCTTAAAATCTCTATGAATCTTTATTTTATAACCCATTTAGCACATTGAAACTATTAATAAGCCTTAGAATTCTAATAATAAGGAAAACCACTTTTCTATCATAGATAAAAAATCCTAGAATATCAAAACAAACAAATTCAACAAACCTCCTTCTAGTTTCCCACCTCTAAAACTTATTACACTTCTAAAACAAGATTTTATAATTCACACATTTGGTAACCTTGACTTCCTATACCATGGATTTTATTTACAATAAGAAAGATAAACCTAAGAGCACACAAAAGCTTCTAAAAGGCACAAATAGGATCATCAAGACACAAAACCACCTAAAACACACCACAAAGAAGTACATATACCTTTCTGAGTACCAAACATTTCTTAACATTCCATCATTCTCATTATGCCACCTAAAAACACCAATTCTATTCCTATAGACACTACATACATAGCAAAAACACCTTATGTCATCACTCTGACCTCATCAAAACACTTTTCCCATTTTGACACACCAACACCAACTATGAACATTCATCTATTGCCTTCTAGGACCTTATAAATATTACCATAACAATACTTTCTTATCCACTGAAAGGAGTTTCTTAAGAAGCATAGATAGACACCTCCTATAAACCATAATGCTCTTAAAATAAAGTGAAGCCAAGAGTGGCTGACATCTCCTCAATAACCACTAGAATCCTATTATAGCTATAATACTTCTTGCTCTTATTCTCCTTGGTCTGAGTTTTGACAACTTGTTCATTTTCTACATCACTCACTTCTCTTCTATGATAGGATATACAACACTTGGAGCAAACATAGATTCATGACATAACTTTTTAGTTGCAAAATCTTCCATGCAATTTGGAACCTCATCATTAGGTATTGACAACTGATATTCTTTGCATGAAACATTCTCAACAATAGTAGTATGTTCACTTGAATCCATACACATCTCAAAACTAGCCTCAACCAACACCTTGGTCTTCTCCTTGAGCTTGGCCTCTTGATTCACAATATGAGAAGATAATTAGATATCATGGTAATCTCCAACTTTTGTAGCATTCTCCAACATATAAAATAGATTACTTGGACCTTTAGACTCATCATGACTCACAGTTACCACCTTTGGATTCCTTGAGTTAACCTTCCTTCTTTCTTACACTCTAGGATTCTGATTAAACATATTATATCTTGTAGGACTTTATTTGTGGAATCTAGCAATGTGACCCCTCTATTGATAATTGAAGCATTCTATACCTTTTGCAAGAAGCTTATCCCACCTTTCTAGAATAGAACAAAATATTATAATATGTCCATTATTATGACAATTGAAACAAGCTTCTCCTTTTGAAGAAGACTCATTTTACCTTACCTTATTCGGACAATGCTTAGTAAAATTTCCCTCATAAAGATTGTTGAAGCACTTAACTTTATTCACACATTTTAACTGATGATCCCCATTATAGTTCCATGAAAAATCATTTCTAATAGATATCATGCATTCTCTAGCTCTATGTTTGAATTGATTACATGTATAATGGTAACCATTGAAACTTGCATACCTCATGGCATTTAGTTTTATGATTTGATTTATTTTCCCTCTGCTATCATCTTCATTCTTTGATTGATTGTTGACCTTCAAGGTCTTATTTACATTAGTCTTCATATTATCTTGAGTTACCTTTTCTAGTTCTTCTTTGTATCAAAGACTAATTTTATCACTTGCATGCTTTTGACCACTCAGAATATTATCTAGATTAGTTGACCTCTTTTCAAATCTCATAAATGATTGCATCTTACTAGATGTCTTCTCTAAATTAGATTTTAATAACCCATTTTCAATTACATACCTTGAACATTCATATTCTTTAGCTTTCAGGCTTGTAGATAGGATTTCTAATTGACAACTAAGATGCATGATAATATATTCATGATGCTAGGTGTATTCATTCATTTTTGATTCATACACATTGAATTTCTCCTCACAATCCTTGATTTTTGACTTCATATTATTGTTAATCTTCTTCCCAATATTTAATTTTTCAAGAGCATTCATCAATTTAGTCTCATAATCCACCTCATCTTTATCATCATATGAATCACTCTAAGTAGACTCCTTTTGATATGACCAACTTCCTTCTTTAGCCATGAAGAGGTATTCATATTCAATAGGACTATGATCATCATGATCACACTCTGAGTCATTGTATTCACTCTCATCTAATGATCTATAATCTTCTTTGGTGTAGAGACTCCTGTTGTCCTTGAAGAACTTCTTTTTGTTGTCAAACCTTCTGAATCCCTTATTGCTTTTATCAAACCAAATGATCTCTTTTCATCATCATTCTTCTTATACTTATGAGGTTACTTGTTAGAAAAATGTCTTACTTCTCCCTAATTAAAGAATTATAAGGGTAGTTTACCCTTATACTTCCCTGACCCTACTTTCAATTTCCTTGTAAATAAAAAAATTAGTTCATCTTCATCAATATCAGATATGTCATCCTCCTTGAGTTTGTTACCTTGGATCTTTTTTTTTGGATTAATTTTGGTTTTTAATGTTTCTTCCTTCTTTAGTGGTTTATCATCATTGACTTTCATCTCATAAGCAGTAAGAATTCCATGCCATTCATCTATATTCAACTAAGTAAGATCATGACTTTCTTCTATAACAGATACTTTAGAATCAAAATTGAGAGAGAGAGAGAGACTTTAATACCTTTTCAACTATAGTATCTTATTCAATCTTTTCTCCAAGACCTCTGATCATGTTCACAATGTCATCAACACTCTATAGAAAAGATGCCACATAATCTTCTTCCTTCATCTTAAGACTTTAAAATTATCTTCAATGCATCTACAAATTTGACAACTTAACGTTTAAATATCTTTCATAAATACTCTTTAATTTATCCCACATTTCCTTGGTAGATATGCAATGGATTAACATATGTCTATTTAGTCTCTAAAATACCATAAGTGATATCATTAATTGCCTTAGAATATTTCTCAAACAACTTCTTATCTACAGTACTAGATGGAGGAATAGTGGGTGTAGAATAACCATCCATAATAGATTTCCAAGTGTCAATCCTTAAGGGACATGATGTAGGTACTAGTACTCACACTCAAAAAATCATATTTAGATCCATTAAACATAAGTGATTTCATATTGGAAAAACCTAGTTACATTTGATGGCTACCCATATTGTACCTTGGATCTCTTTTAGGATATCAAGCCTTTACCAAAGGACCTTATCTAATACAAATGTTTAGAGGTACAAACCATTGAATTAATGGTGGAAAATAATAAAATTCAATTTCTAAACCCTTCAACCACTTAATAATTAAATAAAACCATTCATGAATCATACAAGATGTTTATAGAAATGAGCAATGAAGATAATTCATGATCATACACAAAACACAAGATTTATGTGGGAAACCCTCTTGGATAATAAAACCCACTTTCAAGGCTACAAACACATGAAATAATTATCTTATAAGATGATCACAAATATGAGATTAGTTAATTTTTTCTAACTAGAATTTAGTGAAACAACTATCGTACAAACAGAACCTACCCCTAGGATGATCAAGTTCTTCTAACTAGTGTCAGTGAAACACCTATTTCATAAACAGCACCTCTCCATAAGATGATCAAGTCTTTATGACCACATGTTGGTAAAGTCCATCAAACCTAGATGTTGAGTACCCTCCCAATACCTATGAAATTAACATCTCCTAATCAATGATTACCTACCAATCTAATGGAGATACAATATATATTAGATCTCTTCAACTATACACACTACATAGTCTACACTCTAATCTACCTCTCAAGTCAAACACCAAGCTCACATAGACATCATATATCCTTTACTCATCAAACCTACAAAATAAATATATTTTATATCAAAAATATAACCTATAGGTCATACACACACTCATCAACTTGATCTTCTCTACAACCTATCCACTGGGCACACACCCTTTCTTATTTCCTTCACTCTTCAACTCTCACATACACCTCTTCTCTCAAGTATATAACATATATAAATCATCATATTTGATTTCAATATTTATAGAGTATTCATGATTATTATGATCATAACCTTCCTTTTTTACCATAACATATGCCTTTACCCTTAAGGCATCTAACAAGGGTCACCTTTAAGAAAAACCCTCTTTCAAATAGGCCTAAGTTATATGTCAGGTCATATGAAGACCCATTCATAACATTAACACCCTTTTGAGAAAAATAAAATCATAATAACACTTTAAAATACATGGACCTATGAAACACAATCTATATGTCCTCTTTAAGTGATAAAAACCATCATAGCACACTTTTGCTAAAGCTCAATTTGCTCAAATAACATTTTATGCACATAAACACCATGAATGAACACATAATTATCTTTTAATAATTTTTTTATACATAATATGGATTGGTCAAACATCAAAATTACATATAGATCACCCTCAAAGAGTCTACAAAACTCTCTAATAGTTAAGTCCCCTTGAAACATCCAAACCCATAGAATAACTCAAAATATCATTCTTAGGTTACATGTAGAGCATGAATGAACACACAGTCAACATTGGATATCAATAACTTTAACCATAATATTATTTAGACCTTAAAATGAATATTTCTAGATGAACTTTGATGTCCTTTACAACTTTTCTTTTTACTAAAACATCATATTCTACATAGATTGAAAGTCATGGCTGAAAAACCAAGCACTAATCTTTCCTTCATTAATTGAAACATTTGAATTCCAATATTCACTAAGTAACTGTTAAACATAAAACACTTATCGTCATCTTGATGCTTCTTGAAAACTTGGAATAAACACAATCCATTGATATTTATGGATTAACTAGGTCTTTATCTTGTAGTGCTTAACATTAATCTAAGCTTCAAGCTCCCATGCTTGTGCAACTAGGAAAATCTACATGCCTTATGTGCATTTGACTCTAAATCAACTCACATCATCAATATTTTTATATTATGAGTGTCCATGAACCATTGATCTTATGTCCAAGCTCTAAGAATGTGACACTTGTCACTAGTGCTTTCATTATTTGGCATATTGACTTATACACGCATTGTTAGATCAAGATATATGATTTAATACACACTATTAGAACTAATGAATAGTGACCTCATACTTGAATGTATTTAAACCTAATGGTCACTGTATCAACATACTCTATAGGAGAAACTTTTAATATTTATAAATTGAGCTAGATAACACTTCAAGAGTTCAAATTTCTAGGGGACCTTTTTTATACTATCGATAATATATCCATGAACTCATTTGACCTAGATTTACTTTATAAGTACAATAAATAAATTCTCAAACTATCTAGTTCATCCATATCTACATGACATGTAGTGATGGTCTAGCTAAGTATGGAAACATAGTAATTTTTTTTTAGAAGCTAGTTTTGCCTCTTAATAACTTTTACTGTGCTCAATTTGATGACCTAAAATTTGAACCATATGATCTCTTCACATAGAATAATCCATCCATATATCAATATTATCTTGTAACATTAATTTGTGTGAAATATTACATCATCAAACTACTTACTTGGCTCTAGTTGAACTTAGATCTCATTTGAACATTTGGTTATTTATGGGAAAACATCACAAACTTCCTAGGAAGCCAACTTTGTATAACTATATCTTTTGATATTAATAACTTAACAACCTAAAAATTTGAACATAGAAACCTAGTACTAATGTGATCACACCCATATTACCAAATCCCTTTGACTCATACATATGTGACAATGGTGATATCAGTAAGCTACCTACTCAAAATTTTCTATCATAGAACTGACTATGCCAAGATGAACATAATGAAGATTCAGATGGGTACCATACACTTTAAAAATATCTCCAATCATGTTTGACCTCTAATAGAAACCCTTAGATATGTTCAATACTTCATAACCATCGCTAATAATGATAGAACTAAAGATCAACCAATCCTACTTAAAACATATTAGGATAAACACATTGCACATTTTCGCATTGACACTTAGACTATCAAAATACTTCATCCACTCACTTGGACACCTCTATGGTATCACTGACAACTCTCTAACATAAATTCTACCAAATAGACTGGTAGTTTAACTTGCCAACCAATGAGTTTATTTAATATGCCTTTGAATTATAATAAACTTATGTCATAAATCCTTCAAATGACCAAACAAAATCAAATATATCACCCTTCAAAGTCACTAACTTATAACCTTCAAAATCATATACTCAAAAGATAAAATGAAAAAAATTACCTTTGAAATCAATAAGCTTTAATTTACCATTACGAATCTCAATAGATCTATTAATACCAAAAAAGAACATAGGATAGATGACATTTGAAATAGGACCTTAGCATAATGAAGTGTTAGGTTTTAGAACTTAGAACCCTTTAGGATGCTTAATATCCTTAGGAAATATCTTATGTTTCAAAATTAATATAAAATTCATCTATACCAAACTCATAATGTTATATTCATGATGACAATCCATATATATACTTGTAAAATGAATTTAAATTGACCAAAATCCATTATAACTAGTCAATACTATATTTCCATCTGGATCAAACCATGTCGCATACTATCATTATAAATTGAAAATATCAAATTAAATATGACAATTTGAATAAACTTTCAATTGAAAATTAATATAAATTTTTTAATGATAAATCCATATAAAATTCAAGGTGAGGATCAATGTAGATATCTGAATGTTATCATAGAAATCTATAATTCCTCCAATTTTGATAAAACCATAGAAAATATTACCATTTCAAAATAAAAACAATGTACTATAATCCAATTAATAACCAACTAAAAAATAAATAACTGATCACAAACATTCAACAATGATACATACATATTCATATTCTATTCATTCATCTATTTATGTTTTTCAAAACCACTTAAAATATAAATTTCAATTCATAAACCAATGATCATTATCTTATGAATTTAAAATATGAATCTCAATATACTACCAATCGATCTCAATCTCCATTTATAGTTTTAAATTTTATGACTTGGTCAGCACTATGTAAAAAAATATAGATTTCAAAAAAAGGGGTGTGAAAAATAGGCATAACACTAGTGACCTTGCTAGTCAGTTTTCTAATAATGAAATTGAGTACCAATTAAATTACTTATTGATAAAATATAATACTGAGAGTGTGATCTAGGTAAATCATTTATGTAGTAGCTATGTATGAACCCCTTTAATAATAAACTTCAAATAAGGGATGATATGTTCGACTAGCGTGACATGAAGAAAGGGAATGACATAGCAGGGAAGTTTGGGCTAGATGCATAAACTAATACAAATGTCTTAAATTCAATGTTTAAAAATCAATTATTACTTCAAAAACTAGTTAAATTTATCATATATTATTCATGTATAAATAGAACTAATTTTATAAAGAGAAATATCTAAAAATTATTGATACTTATAGTCAAATTACATCTTTGTATTCTCCCTCGATAATGTGAAACTTTATCCATTTGATATAATTGTTGATATTTTGAATAATAAAAGTAAGCAACAATAGAAAGTGAACAAACAAACTAGAAAAAATAACAAAATAAGATATTAGAGAAAAGAAACACAAAATAAAAAGAGAATAAGAATATAAAAGAAATAAATGAATCTAAAAAGAACCAATCATGAAACAATTTCAAATGATGGATATTAACTAAGTAATGTAACTGATTTCCATCAATATCTTTCAAATAAAAATATTATTTCTAAGTATAATAGTAATTCTATAAGGATCAAGCCATAATGAATCAAATCTATGATGTTTACTAGGATCTCCATGAGCTTTGTCCCAGTATAAAACTAGATCACCAACCTCAAATTTTTTATTAAAAACTTTCTTATCAAAAAACTTTTTGAATTTTCATTTATCCCTTTCTAATTTCTCTAATGTTATTACTTTTGACTAATTAAAAGCTATTATATCATGCAATTTTTGTTCAATCAAATTTGTATCTTTTGCAACATATTATAAATCAATTTTAACTGAAGAAATATAAAGTTCTATTGGTAAGGTGGCCTCAAATCCATATGATAAAATAAAAGGTGAATAACCAGTTACTACCTTGATAATAGTTCTATCAACTCATAAATCTTCAAAAAATATAAGATACTAATTTATTTTATTTTCAAAAACAAATTTCTTCATGATTGAAATTATATTTTTATTTGTTGATTTAGCTTTACCATTACCCTGAGGGTAATATTTAGATGAATGATTAGATATAATAAATTATTTTTTCAAAAATTTAAAAAATTCATTCAAAAGAAACTAAGGTCCATTATCAGAAATGATTTAATTAGTAACTCCAAATCCAGAGATAATCTTTAAAAAAAAAATGAGATCACTTTAAAGGCTACAAAAGTTGTAAGAGATTTAACCTCAGGCCAATTAATAAAATAATCCATTGCTGTTAATATATACCTATGACCAATAGATGACGGAGGATTTATATCTAAAATAAAGTCAATGCCCTATTTTGTAAATAGTTTTTCAAGATTGAAAAGATTTAAAGGCATTACAGGTAACTTATTTTTACCAATAAATAATTGACATGGTATACAAGAATGAACTAATTTAAAATCATATTGAAATAATATAGGCTAATAATATCCTTATCATAAGATCTTATAAGCAATGTTTATTATAGCATAATGTCCATCACTATTTCCTTTATGATAACCTCTAATAACTTTTTGAGTTTGATCATGCATAAGGCATCTTAACAAAATTCCATCTCTATTTTGATAAAACAAAAAAATCTAATAAATAAAAATTTAAAGA
Organism: Torreya grandis; assembly: GCA_037957365.1. Classification (NCBI taxonomy): domain Eukaryota; kingdom Viridiplantae; phylum Streptophyta; class Pinopsida; order Cupressales; family Taxaceae; genus Torreya; species Torreya grandis. Next base: position 477,608 of record JARHVA010003238.1, read on the forward strand.
TTTTAAATGCAAGGAACATCTTTGTTTTTTTATAAAAATTATTAGGACATGGCTAATTTTAAAAATAAAAACTTAAGTCATAATACCAGTCATCTTCAACCAACATATAATCTCATTCATTCATTTCAAGACCAAATTTGATTTTTTTAAAAATTAAAATATCTTCATGGTATTTAAATGAGGTTTTGTATTTAAATTATTATCAACTATCAATACTAGAAAATTAACATTTTAAGAAGTATTTTTAGCTAAATATTTTGCTAATCCATTAACTTTAATTATTTTTGATGTTTTGAATTCAATATTAAACTCTTGAATTTGTGATATACACTTAGCAAGCCTTCCATGAATTGTTGGTTGTTTCAAAAGATAAGATAAAAAAAGTACAATATATTGCATAAAAACTTTATTTCTCATCAATAAATAATGAAATTCAATCAAAGAGGAAACCAACGAAAAAAAAAATCTCAATAAAAGGGTACCTAGTTTCATCATCTTTCAAAACTTGACTCATATAACTGAGTGGTTTTTCATCTCTATTTTCAACATCTTGAGTGATAATAGATCCAAATGATATTTTAGTAACATTAACATAAATAATGAATGTTTTCTTTAAATCTAGTTTAGAAATAACCAAAACACTTACAATGGCATATTTAATGTTATTAAATTCTAAATCATTACCTTCATCCCAAGTATAAATTTTATCTTTCTTGAGCAGTAATTTCAAAGGATTAGATTTATTTGCAAAATATGATATAAATTTCCTTACAAAGTTAATTTTACCAAAGAAAGATTGTAAACTAGATTGATCTTTAGGTGGAGGTAAGTCTTTAATGGCTTTAATACATTCAATATCTATAGAAATCTATATTTATAAATGATATATCCTAATAACTTACCTTCGGTAATACCAAAAACTGATTTCTTTAGATTCAAAGAAATTTCATAATTTTTACATCTTGTAAAATTTTCAAGAAGATGATTTAAATTCTTTCATCTTTTTGAATGAATGGTGAGATCACCTAGATAGACTTGAATGATAGTGCCAATAAAATCATCAAAAACAATATGCATATCTTATTAGAAAATAACTCTTGCATTCATTAATCCAAAAGGCATTCTATTATAATGAAAAGTCCCTTTACGAGTAGTAAAGTTATTTTTACATTTAGCTTCAAGATTTGCAAAAAAATTGATTATAGCCAAAAAAATCCATCTAATAATGACATCATTTATAATCGTACAAGTTGTTAAAGAATCTAATCTATACTTAGTAGAGGAAAATTATCCTTAATGTTAGATTTATTCAAATCTCTAAAATCAACACATGAACTAATATTACCATTTTTTTCTAATTAGCACTAAATTAGCTAACCATTCAAAAAAAATTACAAAGAAAATGACACCAACATCAATCATTTTATCTAGCTCTTTTTTAATGGTGTCTTTTAACAAAGGGTTAATTATTCATATTTTCTATCTCACATGTTTAATACCATGTTTTATAGGTATATCATGTTTAATAATATTAGTATCATAACCTTTAAGATCATTATATGACCAAGCAAACACATCAATGAAATCTCAAAATAATTTAATGAAATTTACCTTCTCACTTGTAGTAACCTAGATTCTCAAATACACATATTTAGGATATTTTTTTGTACCTAATTTGATAGTAATTGTTTCATCTAAAATTCTATTGGAAGGTTCTTCCATTCTACATATTTTGGGCTAATCATTAGGTGTAAATATAGATTCCAAACATACTAAATAAGTACTTAATTTTTTAGTTCTTAATTGTAAATAATTTCTATAATTTAATACATAATCATCATGATAGAAATAATTATATGTAGTAAAAGAATATTTTCATCGAAACTGAAAATAGACCAACTATCATTCTAATTGATAATTTTGGGTCAAAAATTTTCAGCATAACAGAAGTTTCTGGTTGGTTCAGTCTCACTTAAAGTTAGGTTCGATGCAAAAACAATAATTTTATTAGCTCTAATATTATATTCTATAAGAAAGTGATATTGAAAGATTTAAAATTTTCAAGTAAAGACCAAACATTTTTCATATAATGATGTAGATGAGTTTGATTGGTTTTTTAAACTTTATGAACTTGCCTAACAACTAATTTAGAATCACCAAAGATATCTAAATGTTTGATATTGAGTTTAATAACTTTTTACTAAACTAAACATAATTCTTCAAATTCTATTTTATTATTAGTATTTTCAAATAATAATTTATAAGCATAATGGGAAATTTTACCAATTGGAGAGATTAAACAAATTACATCACCACTTCCTTGCTAAGAATAAGCTCCATCAAAGTATATTGTCCATAAAATGTTTTTTCTCAAATAATTCTTCATGCTAATTTTTTGGTTCATCTAAATTCAGCAACTCATAAGTTCTAATTCCTATCTAAACCTAAGCAATAGTCAAAGAAGTGGATGATTCTATAGGTGTACTAGACTGATTTTATCTTTTTATGAAATCAATTTCATTACTAATAAGAACCCATGTGATATCTTTTCTGACAAAAACACTAGTTGTTTATTACCAATCCCTTCTTAATAACATCATAATTACTATGAATGTCTAAAACTTGGATATTAGTCATGTATCTAATTTTTTCATCTTGAGAAATATTAATGATTATTTCATAAAACTTATCATAAATTTTAGCTTTTCAAAAATCAAACCTAATAAGCTTCTTATTGTCAGTTTCATAAGATATGCCTAATTGATTTGCAATAAATTTAGACATTATATTATTTGAAGCACCACTATATAGAATACAATTATGGATTACCTTATTAGTAATTATGATCAAAACATAAAAAGTAAGAATATATTATGCATGATGATCATAACTTTAATACAAAAGAGTTGATTGTTTATTACAGTTTTCTTCTTGTAGGCCTACATCAATCATAGGATTTTTAACAACTTCATTAACTTTATCAAATTGTTCTGAAAGGATAGCTACATGTAATAACAAAATCTAGATATAATTATAAATAAATAATCAATTATATTATAAGATTTAACATCAGATTGCCAACAAAATTTAGGCTTATAATGTTGATATTGACTATTATTATAACTAGTTGATAAAGGAATATTTTGAGAAGAATTATTAGCTAAACTACTTGAAGAATTATTATGAATCATTTTACCTTTATAATTAGAATAAGAATCATTATTTTTTATTTTTTTATTTTAAAAAGATTTATAATCTTTATTCTTAGTATTAACAACATAAGCACCTTCATTTTTTGATGGATCATCAAGAGCACACATGTTTATGTTGTTTGCTAGATCTTCAAATATAATATCTTTCCCTTGAATATTTTTTTTGAGTTTTTGAACAATAATACATGAATCTAGATCATGATCTAATTCACACACATTATATTAATAAGAAATTTCTAATTTTTTATTTTAAGTATTATTTTTATTAGATGAAGAAGGTTTATCATTTAGTTGTCTTTTAACACTAACCAATTCATTTCCTAGACTTTGAATGGCTTTTAAAATTTATGCATTATCTATATTTAGACTTTTAGAAGACCTATCCTCAAACCCAATACATTTATATTTTCTGTTATATTTAATACAAAATGTTATAGTTTCATCATATTTTATAATATCTTTATCTTCTAAGGCTATTGTATACTTTAAAAGTAAAGTAATACAAAATTAAATTATAGATAATTTATTAAAAGGTCTAAGATCATTTGATATCTTTTGACATAACTTAGTAAATATGGTCATAAAATGGTACATGGCCTCACATGGATTAATAAAAAAATTTAGAAGGTCATTTACTAGGTTGAAGTCTTCTTTAGCTTTCCCAAAAGATAACTCTAGTCACTCTTCAACATTCTTCCATGGTCTGATAAATTTAGAAGGTAAACTAATAAATGTTTGCTAAGATTTCCCTTCAAGTGTTTGATAAAAAACTCTTAAATAAATATTTTCATTCATTATATGAAGAGTATCACAAAATAACCTAAATGCTTTTAAATGATTTTCCTTATATTCTTTAGAAGCTCCAGAATATTTTGGTATATTTAATATTTTAAGGGAATTTAATTTACTAGGATAATTTTTAATATTAAGATTATTTTCATAAATCCATAGATTTATAGCTATTTATTTTTCTATTTTAGCTTCAAAATCAACTTCATTTTCAATGATATCATTCTGATCTCTACTATCTTGTAGTTTATGAATTAGCTCTTGTATCCTCTCTTTTGTTTGGTCTCCTACTAGAAGCTTCAATAGTCTCTTCTACTTAAATTGTTTGATTTTATTGAACCAGATCAACATGATTTAATTACAAATTTATAACAGTAGGTCGAGAGGGTATAACAAAGTCATCAAAATAATGAGAATGAGAAAGGAAATGAGTTCTAAGTCTATGATTAGTAGCTAAAATTTTGGCTTTATCTTCTTGACTTCTTCTATTTATATTTAAAATATCTTATTGAGTTTCAAAAGTAACATTATCTTACCAATCTATCTCAAACTTTGCAATTTATTCTTCTTTATTTATGACATGAATGACATACTAAAGATTATGAGGATGATTATACCATGCATAACAAGTTAAATTAAAATAAACATTAACTTGATCATCAACAATATCAATTTTAGGTTAGATAATAAGAGGTTATCCTAAAAGTACCATGAGTAATAAGAAAATATAGTTCTAAACAAATATTTTTTTTTAAAGTTATCCCTAGTAGAGTCGTGAAATTTTTTGATGATGAAAATTGTACCATCAACTAGTCAACCCTTTCTCCTATTAAAAAGGTTAAGTTGGAATTGTACCAATCTAATAGTAAGGTTTTTAAGGTTCAATTATGATCTTAAAGACATGGAGATTTTTTAAAAGTTCTTATAAATAACAAATATATTATTAAATATAGCATATTTTATTATAATTCAAAAAACCACTTATGAAATAATGAATCAATTTAGATATGAATGTGAAATCTATCCTATCTGGTAGAGAAGGCCTATGAATAAGAAAATATTTTAAAAGAAATAAATTCAATTCAATAATATAATATATTTTCAAGTAATGTCTTGCTTTTATTGTAATAAATTCTAAATAATATCAAGATAATAAATGAAAATAATTGAATTAATATAAATGAAAGATGGAAAAATCCTCTATAAAGTAAGAAACCAAATAGAACTCAACACAGAAGAGACAAATAAATAAAAAGTAAATTATTAAAACTACACTAAAAAATAACAAAACAAATAAATCAAATATTAACTAATCTAACAAACTAACTAATCTAGAATCTAACCAAGTCTAACTCTAAGAAATTAAATAAAGTAAATTAATGTAAGAAAGTAGTTTAAAATAAAAAAAGAAATAAACAAGTAAAATCAAAGTAAAAGTAAAATATACGAAAACTGAATAAAACAGAAAAAGAAATAAGATTAATTAGAATTAAAATAATAATTAGATTAAACTAAGTTAATGTCAGAATCAAAATATAGTATAATATAGACCAAACATGTGAGTTTAATAGAGAAAGTGTTCTTAGTAAAATAGATAAATTTTATTCGAGAAATCAATATCTTTTTTATGAAATATCTTAAAAAGATAACTTTTATAATTAATTAGATCAATGAAATGTTAGAAACAATGAAGTTTTTATCATTATTCAGTATGAATATTTGGATTCTACACATAGGACTAGAATAAGAAATCATCAAAAGATGTTAAACTTAACAAACTTCATAAATTCTTCATAAATGATAATATAAAATCTAGATATAGCTACATTGTGTAATAAATATACTCAATCATCAAAGAATGTACAATTGGTCTATCTGTAAAGGTCATGCTATCTCAAATAAGATGCATAGAAGAGAGAGATAAATGATTGACTTCACAATGTATAAGTCTTTAATACCAATGTTTTTCTTCTTCAAATGAATCATTGATCTCCTTTTATGCTTCAAACTAGGTTGAAAAAAGTTTTAACTAACCTTAGTTAGTTACTTATTTAACTTAACTAGTTGACCTTTTAAAAGTCAATTAATATAGACAATTAATAGTTAAAGTTTAATTAAGACTTAAAACTCTTAATAAATCAATTTTTTGAAAATAGACTACGTATTTTGTAATGGGTGGGGACCCTTAATCAATTAATAATAAAAAGAAATATATATTCTAATAAATAATTAGATAAATCAAAGATTAATGATATTTTTATCTATATTAATTCCATAATGCATACTATCAAAATTACATAGGCATATATATATATATATATATATATATATATATATATATATATATATATATATATATATATATATATATATATATATATATATATATATATATATATAAGTAATTTTGATAATATGTATTATGGAATTAATATAGATAAAAATATCATTAATCTTTGATTTATCTAATTTATCAAAAATTTAAAGTCTATTGTACTTCAGAACATCATAACTAAAATATCAAATATAAAAATCAAAGTATCAAACTTGAAATTACTTAAGTTCCATCAACTTAAAGTTTAACTAATAAAATATAAATTTATACTGCTTACATTAAATAATTATTAGAATTAGATAAAATCTCAATCGTGGGTTTTCCCTTCTCATTCACACACTCATTATATTCCATTTTCACCTTAGAAAGTTGAACCATTTTAGTTCCCAAATCACTTGTATTATCATGAACCTCTAATTTAATCCTATTCACAACTCTGATCTCAATTGGATTGTCCATCTCATTATGACTATTTGACAATTTATTTGAAGTAATTGGATGAATTACATGTAGTGGATTTTTAGGACTATATTTCATGTAACCTGAAATTAAGTCCTTCAAACTTATCTTTATGCATCCTAAAATAGGATATCTCTAAGACGGTAATTTATTTTGAAATACTAACACAATCCCTTAGTCACTAGTGTAGTGGCCAAAGGGGTACGTTAGTATCCTAATGGTATAATCTAGGTCACTATGGGCCTAGATTCCTAAGGGAAAGTATGGGAATACTTTTGGAATGTCTAGGGATGGGTTATAATAGCATAAAATCTATATAGGGATCAAAATAGTCCCTAAGTTAGGTTTAGGTCTAAGCTAGGGGTAGGGTGGTCTCAATTAACACTTGTTACACTTAAGTGACATTTTATGTGACTACATATACCCCCCTTTATTATATAAATGTATCAAATTGAAATGACAATGATAAATTAAAAATAAGTGTACCTAAACTTACCTAAGAGGAAAAACCTATTAATATGGGTCTAAGTATGCAAACCATCCTCTATTGCATGTCTTATATATGAAACATGATTGAATTATTCCTTAATTATGAGAT
>JARHVA010003238.1:492500-525000 GCA_037957365.1 Torreya grandis
TTTTCATGTGTATGTGCATTTGATCCCCAACTAGTGGGAAAACAAATAAAATTGGAGTATATATACTAATCTAGTGCTTTTCAAGATGTGATTTGAGTCTAGGCTGACCCTAAGTGCCTTCAAAATTATAAATATGTCTATTGGGATTAAAATAGTTAACATACACTAGTATGGTCCTCTGGTCACTACTATAGTGCATTAGTATCCAAAGGGTTGCGCTAGTGTCCAGATGGAAGAACCTAGGGAACTAGGACCCTAGATTCCTATGGTAGGGTCTATGACTCTTTTGAAATGTGTAGGGATGGGTTAAACCTACAAAAAATATGGATAAGGATCGAAAGTGGCCATAAGATATGTCTAAGTCTAAGTTAAGGGTAGGGTGGTCTCATGTAAGACTCATTACACTCAAGAGACATTTTATGTGATTAAACAAATTATATATGTGGATATGTTTTATCTAGATTGGTATTAATAAGATAATTAATCCTAATTAAGGTAAGTTGAATGGATTAAATTAAAATTTTATAAATCAACTTATGAAAAATGTAGTTTAATTTTAGACATCTAATTATGTGAAACTGGTAAATGAATGGAATTGGATTATAAAAACTAATTATATAAGTAAGCATTAATTTAAATTAAAACTAATGAACATTGTGATTGAATACCACTATTGAACTAAATTGGTCAATCTTGACCTTTGATGAAAATAATGAAAATCAAGTCATGACAATTTTTAATAACTTAAATCATGCCTACTTTAGAATGTTTGACCTTTATATGTATTGGAAAACCTACAAACATATTATCCACGGTTATAACCCTAATAGTCCTTATAATTAATGAAAACCTACAAATAAAAAAAGGGGAGTGTAGTAGGGTAAGTTGAACCCAATAAAATATGTGATAGCTAGATGATAGCTATGTATCTAATACTTTGAAGAGGGAATCAATCCCATGGCGTTCTCACACCTAGAATGTTTTGTGAAATTATTCTCCTTTGACCACATGACTGCATCTAGAGATGACTGGAACACTTGATCACGATTTTATTTGGATATGATAGAATGGGCTTTAAACTTGGCTACGAATTAATTTGAGTGCTCATAATCAAAATTGGGAATAATAGGTATGCTTTTACCAATCTACAATAGTGTATGTATACTTTTGTATTCAAATTTCCTTATGCTAAAAGAGGTTACTCAGATGTGCCTTTATAGCAATCCTAAAGGGGAGAACCTCATGCTACATATCCTAAAAATGCATATCATTTTTTTAGGAAGGGTTAAAATTTTAAAACTAACAATCATAAGGGTTAAGGTCAAGATCAACCCATACAGGTGAAGATTGACTGCCACTATTGACCCATTTTGGTTGTTCGTGGACTATAAAGAAACATGTGAATTTTGGGATTGAGAATATTTTTATAGGTGACTAGAGATTTTTTTAAAAACTATAACATATATTAAGATATTAGATTAAAAAAATATAAAATAAATAAGCTCATATATGTTATTAGGATATATTTAAGTGGATAAATAGGCCCATAATAAGTGTTCAAGTTAATGAAACTAAAATGGGGCGCAACTAACATAATCAAGTATTTAGGACTGAATTTGAGTGACTACATTTTTCCCCTATTAGTATTGAAATTAAATTACTGGAGTAAAGGAAATACATACAGAAATGTGCTCAAAACATTTTTTATTTGAGAGAAAACTTGAAAGCGTGCAAGGTGTTCAATGTAAAATTCTATGATAATGTAAAAGTAGTTAATAGTCATATTTGAAATTATTATTTTTAAATATAAATTAAGTTTGAAAATATTGAACAGAATAAGGAGGGATTAAAAATGTTTGTGTGAAACCAGTATTGATTTTATGACATTTTAAAGATGTGATTCTTCCTTGAAAGAATAGAGATTTCTTTTTTTCCATGAAGCACTTAGGTTTGTTCCTTAACTAAATCAATAGATAGTTTGAGGGTGATCAAGCCCCACATTGAATTATACTTATATATAAAATAAAATTCATTGAGGGACACATAAATGTTAATTTAATATGTTTGTATTTGTAATAAAAATACATTAAATATGTTGCAATCCATAATGGATTCATAGGTAATAATGTTAGAGGGCATTAAACCTATAAGTTATGAATTTTAAATTATATCTAAATAAACCACTACATATGAATTTTAGATTAAATTTTCACCCTATTCCTTAGTTATTAAATGCATGATAAAAATATAATGTAATTCATTCATGCTCATACCATGTCTGTACATATGAAAATAGTATTGAAAGTATGTCATGTATCTATATCATGACCCTAAATTTGGTAAATAATATATCATCCATGAATTTGTATCATGCCTCCATTGTGATAAATGTAGATATATAAGTGTATGTTGATTCAAATTTGTAAATTATGATTGAAACTTGTGTATTAAACTATATCATGCACCCAAAATTATAAGAATATGTAATTTTTTCCTATAATTTGAGTCCAGATGAATGGTAAATTTCCCCATAATCTATCACAAATAATTGAATTTTGAATGAATTTGAAACCTTTGAAACTATATTTTATACCCAAAATTATTTTTTATCCAAAATAGTTTTATCTCATATATGAAAATCTGACTAAAATCCCAAACTTCTAACATTTGGGAATTATATAATGAAAGGCACTGGCCTCAAAAATATATTAATTATATCATTTGTAATATTATTTAATAATTGAATAATGTAGCATGTGTGAAAATTATGTCAAGGTAGTAAGATTTACTCCATTTGAATTATGTATGTGACATATTAAGTAAGGCCTATATAAATGTGTAAATGAATATCATAGTATTATAATGTATAACTAGTATCATATGCATTACTTAGTGCATGATATGTTTCATGGCAATCATAAAAATTTAAAAAGATCAAGAAGCATACAAACACAACAATCAAAATGTAATATACTAAAATAAAAGGCCACATACAAGGGACATGCTAAAATTCCACATAATTAAATTTTGCACATACAAGGCCAAGGACCACACATGAAGGATATAACTAATTTTTACACAAGGACAATGTTAAAATTTCACACAAAATAAAAGAACAAGGGCCTCAAGTAATGGACATATTAAAATATCTCACATACCAAACAAGATCTCATAGATATGTTAAAAAATATTCCCATTATGGCCAATGTTTTTTCATAGTATAAAACAAAGATCTATTCTATTAAATATAAGTAATAACATCAACACAACCTAGAACTAGAATATAGTTGACATCATTTATATGAAATGTGATCATATCCTAGAAAATAACATATCGATGTATACAATGTAAGATATATATAATATATAGGAAATAGAATGATAAAACATATAAATGTTACAACTTGTGGATAATATGGCCATAATTTAGAAACACTACTCGGTAGAGGCTAGTCCTACATCTTAGTCTTTGTAGAAGTTTGTATGTCCTCCATAACACTCATGACTACTGGTGAAATGCATGTGTGATAGAAAAATAATATGATACATACTAATAATGAGATAAATAATATATGTTAATGATGTAAACTAGATGTATAATCATGCTCAGGTTTATATTTTAGACTATTGGAATGTTTAGAATGTTTTTGTATTTTTTCAATATTTGATATTTTTTTTTAAAATTTTTTTGAAACAAGAAACATTTCAACTGTAAGATAAAACCATGTGATATAAGGTACAAGTAAGTTGAGGGATATGAAAATTTCACATGTGTCAATATGAGGTATGTGCTAAAAATTATGGCATGGCCTTGTATTGGTGAGATGCAACCCACTATATAAACGACTTATAACTTTGAAAATCCAAAAGAAAACCAAGTGTGAATGCAAATGGTAGATTTTACATCTTCTTTTCATAAAATGTACAATTCTTGAAGTATGTAGCATGCATGAACAATATAAACTAATAAAGGAAGTACTTTACATGAATAATTATTATTTCATACTAGAATTGAGGGAAATATTTTAAAATTGACAAAATTAAGGATCTTTGTCCTCAATTTTTAATTTTTGGATGAAAATTTACACAAAGTAGGATCAATTGACTAAGGTCAATAGTGCAAATTGGTATTATCCATTATTAGTCAATTTTATCCTTGTCAAAAATGTAATTTTATCAAAAGAATGTGAAAGCAAATAAATGCATGACACAAAATGGCATAATAGATCATTATTTTAGATATTCAGATTTACAAAGTGATAAAAAAGAGCCCTAAATAGTTTGTTTTAGTAAAAGCCAATGGTTTAGAGGAATTGATCAAGTATATCACATGTGCAATAGATATAATAATAACATGATAAATTAAATCAATAAGTTATGTACAGGGGATGTTGTAACTATAAGCCAAAGATCTCATCAAGGTGATGACTATGTGTAGGCCCTATATCATGTGTGTCATAACCATCAAATTTTTTATTACAATATTCATCATGTATATTAATCATGTTCTTCCAATCATATTCTACATAATCATCATTTTAATCATAATGAACCCCTTGATCCCAAAATTATGATATGCCACTCTTATATTCTTTTGTATCTATATATGTAGAAGCAATTACCCCATACTTTGGTATTGAAATCTATAATTTCTTAGGATTTTATATATGTGATATTTCATGTGAATTTGTTGTGATAATAATAGTTATCTTTTATATAAGGGTAATTGAAGAAATATTTTCCTTGTTTTCCTCATACTCTAAATATGTTCCGTATTTTCAAATGATAGTGACCTTGGTTTCATGATCAAATGTAATGCAAATTTCATTTGTATTAATAAATGCCAGTATTAATTTTAAACACAAAGAAAAATATTGTATCAATCATAGTAAGAGAAATATTGAATGTAATATAACACTTTTTTGAAGAAAACATGACTTTTAATTTTATTGATCCCACACACATTGCAAATACAATAGTCTTATGTACATGTTGAAGGTGATATGCATGAGATAAAATAAATGAATTAGTGAAATGTTTTTATATTTTTAGTCCATAGCCTTAAAATTATTAAATTTTGGAATCTTTATTAGTGGTGATAATGAATGGATATTGATATGATGAATGGATTTTAATTGCCTCCTTTGAAACCACAATTGTAACATCGGTTTTTATTTGTATATATTTTTGGAAACTTTCTTATTAGAAACCCTTTTTAAAATTTGATTTATTGTTTATCTTGAATTTATTTTTTAAACTTATTTAAATTATATTTTATTAAATTCTTATTTGCAATAAATTCCTTTTTCTTACTTGATTTTTCTTTTTGTAATTTTAACATTTGTTTTTCATCTTGTTACTTATGTAATATTCATTTCTCTAATTTTGCCTTGTGAAGATTTTATTTATATAATCATAATGTCAGTAGGTTTATTTATTGATTTATTTGTTATAAAATCACCACTATAAATGATACTTTTTATTTGTTTCATCAAATCCCAACAACAATCTATGTGATGCCCATGTATTATATGTTATGCACAATAGTATTTTTATTTCCTTAGAGGAGGCATATAAGGTAATGTGATCAATTTATTTTGAAGCATTTGTCTTAAAATATCACTTTAATTCTTATTATCCTTTTTTAAACTTTATGAATCATTAGTTGTAGTTGTATGTTACTTTTGAGGCACAAGATAGCTAGATAAAAACATAGATACATGATGAACACTGACATATTGTAGATTATTTTTTTATGTGATCTATTTTTCTATTGATTTGATCCTTTAACTAGAATATTTATTATATTTTTAAACTCTTCTATGAATGTTCTCATAATGACTATTTGATATTAGAGGGCCTCATAAGCACAATACTTGCATAATTATTATTAGATATACATAGAAAAAATATCAAAAGGCAATGTGAGAGTTGGATGGATTTGAGAAAGGAAATAGTGGCTACATTTATTTTAAACTATAGGGTGGGGATACCATACCCCTTTGTATAGTGATATCATGGACCTAATTAGAGGTAAAATATCTATCAACATCTTGAGGTTTAGGAGAAGACATAATTAAAGGAAGTAAAAGATATTATTGGATGTTGCAATAATAAGAATTGGATAATAGTTGATATTTTTGTTACAACCCAATTTTTTTTTTGAGGTTACATATCAGAGTATGCATTTGGATGTGTAACAGACCCAAACCTTACTTCTTGAAGTAAGTGATACTCAACATACTCATGTACTCACAACCATAACGGTTAATCTTAACCTTCTAAGACATTGTTGGGTCACAACGAGTCCAAAAATATGAGAACCAATAAAACATTATCCTAATCATCTATAAGGCAAGCATTGACATACTAAACATAAAATTAACCATTATGTGGTGGTGTACATATGGGTTTTTGCTACATATATTTAGAATATAATAAAATATCATTTACATAAGGAAATTAAATTAAATTTATAAGCATTATTTTCATGGTCCCAAAGGATGGATGAAGATTTAATGACACCTATTACATCACCTAACAAATATTGATTGCTTATCAACTAATATTTTATGTAAGCCATACTAACTAGTACAATATTCACATACCTTTCAGTGTTTTCTAGCCATATATATGGAATCATAAAATTAATATAACAATATTAGTCAAGGCAAAAATTCTACTATAACCTAGGGGTTTAGTAAGGGAGTAATCCTAACTTCATACTAAGTATATTCAACATGATTTGGTAATTCAATTTTCCATAAGAATAGCTACAAGGTAAACATGCATAAATCCATATTCATATCATACCCAACATGGTAGAATAACATGCTTGTCACATGCACTAAAAAAGAATGTTCAAGCATACAACAAGTTTCAAATGAACCAATTTGTAGAACACATAAGATTCAAGGTTTTACATGAATGAAATACCCATACATCAACAGCAATGGATAACTCAACAAGAAGTCCCAACCATCCAAAATTAAAGATTATGTGCATATTTGGCATACAAATGTGATATCCATCCTATACATTTTCCCTCACCTATTTTATAAAATCATATGAGCAAGGGAATATATCATACGACATTCCATTTACATCACATTTCAAGTGGTTTAATATATCTTGCTTCACCAGAAACTAGCCATTTTCTCCAACATAAAGATGAACATACACTCATAAAAGACAACCTTAAAAACCAATCAGCTCATATATTTTCAACAATGTAACTAAATCCAAGCTCAATAATGGGAATAATTATCAATGATTTTATTAAAAGCACAAACATACTTGAGTATGCAGTATCATAAGTCCCAAGCATGCCAACAAGATTTTAACTACACTATCCATATATGTGAGGAAACCAACCAACCTAAACTTGTTAATATAGATGTATATAGAAGTTTTAACATACAAGAATCTCTATATTTCATACAAGAGTTGAAGGACAACTAAGGATTAATCCAATATGCTCATATTATCATGGAAGTTATTTCTAACATAAATGAAAGAAAAGAACCATAAGCACACATAAATATATTAAAGGAATTTATTATATATTCCTACAATGGGTATTAATCAAGATAAAATATTATCTTGCTAATGATCTAAGCAAGCATTCCCATGCATGCCTAAAACACCAAAATAGGAAGTCTATTTTGCCTGTACAATATCAACTTAAGGGCCATGATTAAACCTATCAAGAGTAAATTATCATATATAATAAAATCAATAAGCACGAATAAATGTATCCAAAATAAGTAATTCAATAACTCTCAATAGTTACCATTCAATTTACAATTCTAACATGCTAGTAATCCTAGCCAACATACTCAAGTATGTCTAAATACCAAGTTAAGTGTTCTATGAAAATACATCTATGATAATCATTAAACCAATTTACCATATTAACAAAGTCTGTAGGTTTCTTTATAGATGAAACATTTATATATGCTTGGGTAAATTTACTCATACTATCCATTAATAATCTTATTCAACTAATAAAGTTATATGACTAAATAAAGAAATCCATAATTTAATGATATAGTCCAAGGGTTAATATAAATTAGAGACAACATAAAGTCTATATTAACTTAATAAGATCACATGATTAAATCAAGAGTAATTCCATGTTATTTATATCAACAACATACTTTACATAGCTCTCAATAGTAATCAATCCATTTACCTAAGTAATATCTACATCAACATCTCCATAATGGTTTAAATCAAGAAAATATATAGAAGTTTTATAAAACCACCTAAGGAATAAATGCTTCTCTAGAAATAGGCAGAAAATCACTTACCACATGATCCATGATGGAGATAATAAGGTAATATACTATCATATCAATTACAATTGATAAATAACTATCAATTCAAATATAAAACTCAAGTATCTCTAAATGATCAAACTCAAAATTTGGATTAAACTTTCACATGTTACCACATGCTTAGCATTATAACTTGTATTTAATATTTCTAAAGGATCCCAATCCACATACAATGTTAGAATACTACAAATCCAGATGAACTAACTGAATCCAATGAAGTAATTACATTTGCATCTACTAATCATGCTACATAAAATATTATGGCATAATGTGCTACGATGGAATACACAAAATGAACTAAAACATTACCAATCACATCATACATACCCATGAGGTCACCTAGAGATGGAGAAACAAGAAACTAAATTTGAAAAACCCTCCCAACTAACCCTGTGATCCCAACCACCAGTGGCCCTTACCACCCCAACCGTCAATTAGATGGTGGTTTTGATAAATAAGGTCAAGGAGAAAGTTTTGAGCAATATGGATTCTGAACCAATGGTCATCACAACACAAGAACATAAGACCAACATAGGACATGATCACCATTAATGGTAAACTTCACACAATGCAAGGCAAAGAGCATAACATATAACTCAATATTTATATGCCACCTAGTCAAGATCAAATAATAAAACCAACCAAGAATGATAAACAAGAAACTCAACCATACAACAATCCTAAGGCAATAATCAAACACAATAATCAATTAACAATCCATAAGGATAGTAGTGATTCTAGTAAGCATACCAAAAGGAATTTATTTTAAATCAATAATTGCTATAGGGGATTCTGAGGGTCATTATGAGGTCTCATGACCTCATATGATCCCCAAATACTAAAAATTAGGTCAATATGAGATAATGGGACATCAGGCCATTTTAAAATGGTTTAAAATAAAAATGGTAACCCTCATATTGAAATGATGATTCAATAGGGTTTTATCTAATTTTGACATCTTAGCAATACACAAGAATATAAAACTCATAATCATGACATAATAAGGTTTGGGTGATAAGAAAACACATGAAAATTCTCATCACAACCACAGAAGAAATTTTAACCTAATTAAATTATGTAAGGGATCACAATAATCATTTTTTAAGAGAAAAATAAGCTAGTCTAATAGTCTATGTCATAATGGATTCACTCATAAGTAAAATGCACATCAATTTATCATTTATCAATGCATTTCACTATTGGGAAAAATCATACCACTCAATACCATTACATGGACAATGCCAAAATAATCCCAGGTAGAATTAATAAATTTTAGAGACCTAATGTTATCCATCATATCAACTCTATTCACTATTTAAAATACAATCGATCTTCTACATTGGTAGATTAAATAGATATATCAATTATTACTCTACCCATAAAATTGGATAAAAACCCCAAATTAGTTATTTAAAATTAGATAATTAATAAGAATAAAAATTGATGAAATATTCCCTAAGAATAATTAAATCATCATGTTGATCTAATTTAGCCCGAAGAACTATAATGAAAAGAGGAAATGTAGCATAAAAGTTTAATTTAGAACCATAGATGCTTTATCCTAAATTATACATGAGTCAAATTCACCAAAATGGATGGCCACTCAGAATAGGGTGTGGCATTTGACATGATATACATAGGATTTTGAATGATCTTTTAAAAAATACATCAATTCATAATTGGTGAAAAATAAGATATTGGGTTTTTCTGAAGTCAAAGATATAAATTATTATCCACCAAAATTTAACAACCCCAATCCATATATTTTCTATGACAATCAAGGTTAATAAATTCATATATTTTACCAATTAAAATGTAGTAGCAGGTTTAATCTAATGAGGCCATGGCATATACATTTAAATGAAAAATATAGACCCTTAAATAAAGATGCATTTCTAGGCATAGACATAATGAGTCACCATTTATTAAAAAAAAATGTAATTTGATTTTTTCTTCTTACAGGTTTTATGTAATAGAGGGAAAATGGAAAGTATACATTGATCTTAAAACAAACATTTGCATTAAGGAACTAACTACCTAAAATCAAGTAACTCAAACATTTAATGTAGGGAAATGAAACTCAAAAATGCCCAGTAATACCTCATCAAAATGAATTGACTCTTAAACCAATTTTGCATTTCCAATGTTTCAATGTCAAGCCCCAAAAACCACAAAAAATTTGATACCATTTATCTTCTTTCCCTTTTTCTCCCCTATACTTTCTTTATTTTTTCTACATTCTTTTCTCTTACTGCATTTCTCTTTTCTTCTTCCCACGATGCATTTTCCTTTTTCCATGTTTTACTTTCTCCTATATTTTTGTTTCTTCCTATATTTTGTTTCATCCTACCACCTCACACCCCTTCCTCTCCTCTAATCATCCTCTTATTTTCCCTTCTCCACACCTATTTTCTTCCCTACATTTATCTTACTCCACACCCCAGTATTTTTTTTCCTTCCACTTTTCCTACATTTTTCCTTCTCTCTTTCCCAATGTGTCCCATCACTTCATCTCTCTATCCTCCTCTCCTTATATGCTTCCCTTTTTCCTGATTCCTCGTGCATTTTCCTTTTTCTCTACCTTGCATCTCTTCCCCCACACCCCACATTCCTCCCTTCTCTACATCCTTCTCTCTAACTTCTTTAATCCCTACACCACTTTCCCACTCCTCCCCTATTGTATAACATGATCCTTCAATAAAGAGAGAGAAATCTCTCTCTTTTTCCCAAAACTATCAACCCACTCTCCCTAAGTAACCCACCCCCACATCTAAACTCTCAGCCAATAGTCATTAATGACCTTTCAATAATTTGAGCCAAGGATAATAAATAATAAAGGTAAGCAATATCAATTAAATTAATAATATATACATATTATTTTAATTGTTGATAAATATGTAAAGGCCACCAAGACCAATTAACCTAATTATTAACTATAAAAATCATAAATTAATTCATAACAGATAAAATAATAATAATATTTTTAAATGCTATTGAATGTTTTAATAACAAGATCACAAAGTAACTAGGCCATTCATAGATATAAGGTCACTGGGTGATAAATCATGTCGAAAGGAGTGTCATGGGTAAATAGGTTTAGGTAGGTCTCTTAGGGTATTCAAGATAAGTGAGGGCAAGTCAAGTGAAGCTAGAGTGGTGAAGAGTATACATTGGAGAGAGAGAAAAGGGAATTTGATGCAAACAAGATCGACACTAAATAATCATACAAGAATAAGAAATAATATGACAAGACACAAAGAGTGAAAAGTGATACGAAAATATAAAATGTAATTTAATGAATGAATAACATAACTAACCAAAGGCATGCCAATAATCATGAATACTATATTACTTGTTAAAACTCATGTAACTACTCAAAACCACTTCACTGACCCAAAATTTGATGCTAACATCCATCCAAGCTCATAATTTTATCCTGTAATCATCAAGTGAATTGATCAATAATATTTGATCCAAAAAATTGATAAAATAATAATGTAATAATGAACTATAATCAAATATCAAGTACATTAAATAATCTATGCATCATCAAGTGTAGAATTATAAACATAATATGTATATCAACCTGAAGCTCAATATCATAGAATCAAATATAATAATATAGTCTAACTAAAGGAGTATAGTAATATACATATACATATGATAGATCAACATTTAAGTAGTCATGTCTAGGTACACAAGGGTGAGATCGTGACATCCACTCCCTCTTAGAGAGGATTCATCCCCATAACCATATCAATAATTGAGAACCTAAATGTCCTAGGAAACTAAATCACTTTCTTAATGGATGTTTCACTACTCAACCATAATATTAACTAGAAAAATCATTATCTTGCATAATAGTAGGCAAGAGGATGTTATACACCATCCAAATAAAACACATTTGTTATTCACAACATAAACAATAAATGAAACCATAAGAAAAGTCTTATCGACTCACCTATCATGTTATGACACTAGGATAATAATAGGGAGCTACCATAAGTTATTACAAAATTAAATTCTCATAGACATCCCTCAACTCAAGGTATAATTCCTATTCATGATGTACATGTCATTTATTAATAGCCAAAAATAGAGAGTTACAGCTTCGATAAAATGTCTAATAGCTCTAAATATATTCTTATCTAGCACAAATAAAAATGGTGCACCAATATTTTAACATAGTTATAAATAAACTATTGAAATTCAACCACCCATAATAGGCATGAATTTTAGTGTTCTAAGGCAGAAAAACATTAACAACCATGGGAATGAATTTTCTCATCTTAATAAAGGATAAACAAAAAATTTCACTACCTTCCAAGAACTCATCTTTCAAATAAAAGCTTTTGAAAGATAGGCATATTCAATAACTCTCACCTATTTGGATCAAAATATTTCTATAGAACCAAACACTAGCTAGACATCACTCTTATCTAGAGGAGAATATACTACATAAAACTGCTACTTTTCCAATAGCAGTTGTAAATTAGGTAATCCCATCAGTATTTAACTACATATCCTAATTGGAAATAGTGTCTATACCAACACACATTATGCCTTATGCATAATTGAATCAAAATTCATCACAAAATGCTACAAAGAGATAGTAACCCATTTTAAATGGTTATTTTCAAACCAATAAATACCATTCAGTGTATAGTGTAGCATCCCACACTATCCACACTAAACAATAGGAGAATCTATCCCAGGCCTTACATCCTACCCAAATGTTTACCACATGCTCTCTGAACACTTTGTGAGCTCACATGATTGTTGCAAGAATCACAATTCTACCATGACATTACACTTACCTCATGACAATAGAAAGAAAAAAAAGAGAGATTGGTACCCACAATAACAAAATCTACCTAATTAAGACTTATAGTGTTCATCCCAAATACAAAACTAACATACTATCCATTCATCCATAAAATAATAAAGAAATATATTCATATGAGATATATATATATATATATATATATATATATATATATATATATATATATATATATGGTTATATTAAGGTAATACATCAATCACATGTTTACACAAACATGCTAACACACGAATG
Organism: Torreya grandis; assembly: GCA_037957365.1. Taxonomy (NCBI): domain Eukaryota; kingdom Viridiplantae; phylum Streptophyta; class Pinopsida; order Cupressales; family Taxaceae; genus Torreya; species Torreya grandis. The sequence goes on from JARHVA010003238.1 coordinate 505,917, forward strand.
CATTTTAGTAAGTACCTCCTTACTGATTTACATAAACATCCACAATGTAAGACCAGTTAGTGCTTCATAGGCTTACACAAAAAGTTTCCATACAAGTTGTTTAAAAAAACCCTTCTAGAGGTGGCTAAAGGAACACTTAAACATAAGGTGACCATTATGCAAGAGGGTTCTATGGCCAATATGTCACTCTTGTGGTACACACTTTGAATGAATCAAGTGACTACCTCATGGAAAAGGGTGGACTATATTTTTAACCTATGAGAGACTCTACTTTGTATCCCTAGCTGATCTAGACTATTATATAAATAATGTGTTTTTGCCCTCTATTAGAGGTAAAATCATTGAGGAGGGTGGGGGTCAATTAGTTAGCCCAAATAACCCAACTTCAATTTCAATCCTTATCAACACTTAATTAGTCTCCACAAACATTCATGAAGCATACACATCATTCCTAGAAATGAGTAACATAGACAATGTAAGATTAATCACATAATAAATGACATATACAGGAAACCCTATTGGGGGAAAAAGCCCACTAGAACCTATAATTAGACTATTATCATATAAAAACAAAAGCCAATTTAGAACAGCTAGAATCGATCAAGGAACTACAATCCCTTATTTAGTGAGACTGTAATCCCATAAGGTACTACCACACCTATTTAGCTAAAATACAAGAACAAGTAAACCATTAATAAGTTTCACCTAACAAAGAGGCTTCAACCCCCTATTTTTGAGCTTCCACAACAATATCTATGAACACATCCACCTTTGGATTGATGTATACAACACCTAATTATAGACCTATGCTTATCACTCCTCACCTTTACTCACACTCAATGTATAAAATCACTATTCTACTAATAGAATTATGACCTATAGCTTATGAAAATAGTCTTCAATTTTGTCTACTCATTATCTCATCTACTAGGCACTCCACCTCTCCTTTTCTCCACACTTCACACACACAAGCCTCTATCAAATCTCTCACTCATCTCTCTCCAAGTATGGAACTCAACACATTTGGTTTCACCATTTATAGAGTTATCATGATAATCAACACCTTGGTCAACCATTAGGGATGCCTTATCTCTTAAAGCATCTCTTACTAAAAGACACAACTCAATACAATCCTCATAGGTTGGCCATAACATCTATGGGTCATCTTTAAGAAAGTAAACCTTTTTATAAGTCCTTTATAGCTCTTATAGGTCTCATGGAGCTCTATTCAGCCATTTAGCACATAATCAAGATAAATGAGAAAATATGACTGCTTCCAAATGTATAAGCGTACTCCAAATGACCCCTTTATCATCCTCAAATTATTATAGGCATCATTGTAATTTTTTATGTAAGCTAAATCAAGATTTTGTGTACAAAGTTACTATGAACAAATACACAATCAACTTCCACATCTTTGTTTATACTATATACAAATATTCAAGCTTCATAATGCACATAAAGCATCCTCATGGATTCTAAAACACTTCCCAATAGCTAGGTCATCATGAAATATCAAAACATCATCTACACAAGCTAAATTATCCTTCTTGGGTAACTTTTAGAACAAGCATGAACACACAGTCAAATTTGAATGAAAATATCTTTGATTTTACATAAATTAATATTTTTAAATTTGATTAAATTGATGTACCATGGAGTCCTCTTCAACTTTGTTTTTTATAACACCTTTGAATTTGTCCTAGATCCAAAGTTATGGACAAAACACAGAGCATTGGTTTTTCCCTTTGCAAAATTCAAATATTCAAATGCAAATGGTCATAATTAAACCTTAGTCACTTTGCTTCTATCTTGTGTCCTTGATACTTACATCAATAATGCACAATCAATCCTATTGTAATGAACATGACCTTTACTTTTTAATTAGATCTTCATCTTGAGTATTTGACTTAATGTGCTCCATCGATCTCCTATACATAGCTTGGTCTTTATCTCTACTAAATAACTATCACTTTAACCTCTTCACTTTGAAACACACTATTTATCTCTATCTGTATAATCACCCACTCACCATTGATCCTTATAAGAAACTTAAACTTTATCTCTACTAAACATTAAACATTGAATACTTAGCACCATCCACTATTTCCTGACTTCTTGGAGCAATTCACTTGATTGATGTTACATGAACTTTAACTTGTACAAATTTGACTAAGTATGGGAACCTCACTTATCTTCCTAGAAGGCCAACTTTGTAAAGTCATATTATTTGCTTCACTACTCACATGTTCTCAAATTTGGAACATATGATCTCCTCACATAGTAGAATCTATCCATGTGACAAAATAATTTTATAACCCTAACAAATGTGACATGTAATGGCATTAAATGCTCACTCATATTTGTTTTTCCATAGAGCTAACTATGTTAAAAACTTATCTGGGAGGCTAACTTTTAACATGCATATCTTTTGATTCACTTTGTGCATGATCTAAAATTTAGTACAAATCAACTAGGCACAAAACTAAATAAAATCATATGATCACCTTCTCTTAAAACATCCACATGTGCGAGATATGCCATCATCAAAATGCTTACTATACTCTTTCTTGCCTTATGTAAATTTGGCTATGTATGGAAAAACACTATCAAACTGCCTGGGAGCCCAAGTTTGCACTTGCATATCTTTTGACATGATTTAAAGATTGATATAAAATTTAGTACATAATATCTAGGCATAAATTTTATCATAACCATATGAACAACTCCCTTTGACTCATCCATATGTGGAAATGGTGATGTCATCAAATTTCCTACTTATATTTTTTGACATTGGACCCAAAATATCTAGATGAGAACAATGGACTACCAGCTAAATTCCACTTATGCACACAAGAACTCAAATTATAAAAAACATCTTAGAGACCTCTTGCACATCCTCAAATCACCATACACATTCCTAAACATATCTAACCATGCCAAAAGCAAATATCAACCAATCCTTCTTCAAGCATAATAAGACAAGTACATTGCACACTTCATCATTCTCACTTAGACTATCAAGGCACTTCATCCACTCACCATGACACCTCCATGAAATAACTATCACATCATTAAAAAATATTCAATAATATCCCCCTTTGTCATTTATTTCAACACCCATCAATATATCAATAAATAGCTCATCTTCCTTGTCTCTCTTCAAGCACTCTCATAATAAGAACTTTCTATCCCTTTGACACAATGATAAAGTGGGCACCAACTGATATTGAGGACTTGAAAAGACTAAATAAATGAGAAGAACATCTTAGAAAGATGATACAAACTCCACATTACCTTGAGCCTATCTCTTCTCACCTTGGCAGCTTTCTCTTTCTCCATGCCAACACTCTCTTGAACTAATCACCAAAACCAATGAAGAAAGAACACACAAAACCATTGTAATCTAATGGAACTCACCAAGAATCATATAAGAGGGACTACCCAAAAGATCTATAAGATATTGAATATATTGATCATATTCATATTTTCATGCACTAAGAAGGACCACCTCATAGGCTCACTATACTTCTCTCTCAACCATCTCAAGAACCACCAACAAAACTTCATGGTACTCACCAAATCTTATTAAGCCACCTGAAAACACCCATTCTAATACTATACTATAACTCATTCACAAACCTCTGAATAAAGCTCATTAAATTGTTTCTCCCCCTTAACTAAACACATTCTATTGATTCATAGAGAAAGAAATGACACCCAAGCTTTGTCGTAGATACTCAAAAGTAGCTATTGACAATGGTTTGGTCATAATATATGCAAGTTGATCTTTTATAGGCACATTATCCATCTTAACACATTAATTAATCACTTGTTCTCTCAATAAACGACATATAATAGGAATGTGTTTAGTTTTTGAGTACATAACAAGATTCTTTGAGATACTAATTCCACTAGTATTATCGTAAAAAATAGGACAAGGTCCATTTTATCTTACCATATAATCCTCCAAAGTTTGTTTCATCCACATGACTTGTTGTAATAAGATGTAGCCAATATATATTTATATTTTATAGTTTATAGAGACACTAAGGCTTGATTCTTACTTAGATAAGACACCTAACATTTTCCCATGAAGAGGACCCCACCACTAGTACACATTTTTATCATCCACACATCCAACCCAATTAGCATCAGTATATGATTTCAAACATAATTTTTTACTCTTGGGTTATGACAAAGCATAGTCTATGGTGAATTTGAGATATCTCAAGATCCTTTTGACTAATTTTAAGTGAGATTCTCTAGGGTCAGCTTAAAACCTTCCTACAAGACACACTACTTATAATATTTTAGGCCTAGAATTATTAGAGTACAAAATACTTCAAATCATGGATCTATACATAGTTTGATCAACTTTTGGTGACTCATCCAATTTACTTAACTTGCATCCTATGCTCATTGGATTACCCATTGGGTTACAATCCATCATGTTAAACTTACTTAACATATCCTTAATGTATTTAGATTATTAAATGAATATCCCTATAATAATTTAATTAATCTATAATCTTAATAACAAATATAGTTCTCCCAACATTGACATTTCAAATTTAGCCTTCATAGTATCTACAAATTCTCTACTCATTTTATCATTGTTAAATCTAAAAATATATAATAAATATATACAACAAATATCAAATCATGATTACCTTATATCTTAATGTAAAAATTACTATCAATTACCCCACTTTTAATACTTTGACTCAAAATATACTTATCAAGCCTATCAAACCAAGCTGTAGTAGCTTCTTTAAAACCATATAGAGCCTTTTCCAATTTAAACACAAAATCTTTATTACTTTACATGAATTATCCTTTAGGTAACTCAATTCAGACTTCTTCTAAGTTTCCATTAAAGAATGTATATTTCATATCCATTTGATATATCTTAAAACTTTTGAAACTAGCATATGCCAAGAAAAGTCTAATTGCTTCCATTCTTACCACAAGAGTAAAAGTCTCATCAAAATATATTCCTTCAACTCAAGCATATCCTTTACACACCAATCTATCATTATTCCTTTTAACTTCTCCTTTCTCACTCATCTTGTTTTTGAAAAGCCATTTAATACTTATCACATCTTTATCTTTTGGCCTAAGAACTAAATCCCATGTTTCATTTCTTTCTATATGATAAATTTCTTCATACATTTCATCATTATAAATTTCATAATTTATAGCTTCCATGAATGTTTTGGATTCAATCATGGAAAATAGAGTTGAGTCTTATTGATTTTGATTGATCAACATTCTCCTTTTAGTCTGCAACCTTGCGCCAATATTTCAAATAATTTAAGAGATTGGATTATCTTTCTAAATTCTTCTAGATGGAGATTTAGTATCTTGTCTTTCTTCCTCCTCTTGATATTTATTATCTATTGGAACAAATAACTCATCATTATTTGTAATAACATTCTGAATTGATTTATTTACCTATAATTTTGGCTTCTTGACTCTACTTGTCTCATCTACCCTTTCATTTGAACTTTCAACAATCTTGTGAAGTTTCTTTTTGAATCACCTATAGGTAGTACTGGTATAAGAGTAACCTAAGAAGATGCCCTCATTAAATATTGAATCAAATTTTCCAAGATTATCTTCATCTCTTTTGATGAAGCACCTATTCCCAAGCACTCTAAAATGTTTGACATTAGCTACTTTATTCTTCCATAACTCATAAGGGGTATTATTATTATTATTTACTCTGATTTGACACCTATTTAGGATGTACATATAAATGTTGTCTATCTCTTCCCAATATCCATCTGATAATTTTTCATCTTGAATCATGGTTATACCCATCTCAACAATAGTCATATTTTTCCTTTTAACCACACCATTCTATTGTGGTGTTTTAGAAGCAAAATATTGTCTTATTATCCCATGTTCTTCACAAAAATAATCAAACTTATAAGACCAAAATTCACCTCTTCTATATGATCTCATATACTTGATATTAAAATCTTTATCATTTTTGATAAGAGTTTTGAATGTTGCAAATTTTGCAAAAGCTTCTAGTTTTTATTTAAGAAAGAATATCTAAGTCATCCAAGTAAAATCATCAATAAGAAGCATGAAGTACATATTACCTTGAATAATTTGAGTTATCATAGGTGCACATAGATCAATGTGGATCAACTCTAATGTCTCTGTAATAGGGAATTCCTTTGTTTTGTATCTTCTTTTAGTTTACTTCCCAAGAAGACATTCTTTACAAAGAGAATGAGGAATCTTAAAAATCATAGGCTTATGCCTTACCAACCCCTTTGAATTGATTTTTATCATATTATCAAAATTTATATGCCAAATCTTCCATGCCAAAGACAACATTCTTTTAATTGACATAATAATCACTCTTCCTTCTTGAAATTAAGGAATACATACATATTGTTATCTATTTTTTGAACATTTGAAATTAATTTGTTAGATTTTTACTTTGTTATTTCACATACATCATCATGAAAATTTATAACATTTCCTTGCTTACACTTTTGTCTCACACCTAAAATATTATGTCTCAAACCATACATATATAAGACATTCTCATTCCTAATATGACCATTATCCAAAATCATAGTACCTTTACTAACTATGTTAGCAAATTTGTTGTCACTAAATCTAACTACACTTGGGTTGGTATTTTTAAGAGAGATAAACTTGATCTTGTCTCCTACCATATTATTTGAGCATCCACTATATATTAACCATCTCTTATTCTCATCTTCTTGAGTATGCAAGGATGTTTAAATAAATAATGACTCTTCATTTAGTGATTTTATTGGATTTTGATTCTTTTCTTCTTTAGGCTTACTCTCCTTTTTCCAAAATGTTCTTTTGAAATTTTTAGATATATGACCTTGTTGGTCACAATTGTAGAACATGATATCCTTTTTGATCTCTGGTGATAGATCATAGTCTCTATATCTATGAACAAAATTATTGTAAGAGAAGCAATACCCATTGAAGACATTGTTCATATTTGACCTCCTTTTTTCTTGATCATTACTAATCCATGAATTTTCATTCTTGACCCTTTTGGTGGAGATGAAATCACTTTTGTCCTTAGATAAGAGTGCATCTAAGTAAGTCATGACTTTAATTTCCAATTGTTTAATTCTTTTATTGAAATCTTTATTCAACATGACCTATAGATTTTTAACTATTGCCTCTAGATTTTGCACTTATGTATTCACACCATTAAATTCTAATAAAGGACATACTAGATTGTCTTTAAGATAAGCCATAACCTCTTTTTAAACCATTATACCTTTAATCACCTTCAAGTGGTTAAATTTTTCATGAGGGACCTGCTATGATACCAATTATTAGAGGTATAATCATTGTGGGTGAATCAGTGAGCCCAAATAACCCAAATTTAATTTTAATCCATACAAACACTTAATAAGTTAACACAAGCATTTGTGAAGCATACATATCAATCATAGTAATGAAAAATAGAGATAATACAAGATCAATCAAATAACACATGACATATGTGGGAAACCCTCTTGGGGGAGAAAACACAATAGAACCTACACTTGGACTACTATCCTATAAAAATAGGAACTGATTTAGAAGATCTACAATTGATCAAGGGAAAAAAATCCCATATTTAGTGAGACTAAAATCTTATAAGGTGATACCCCACCTGCATAGCTGATCTATAATAATAACTAGATCTTTATCAAGTTTTAACTTGCGAGGAGGCTACAATTATTGAATGTGGAGCTCTTTAGGGATATCACATGCGCATGGTGGTATATTTTTGCGGCTTAAATAAATCCATAAATGTGGGGAACACATTTTTCCTCTCTCCACATTTTATATAACCTTTCTTCCATATGAGTATAATATTCTTAGATATTTCTAATTTCTATGTCTTCCTTGATTTATAGAGTGACTTGTTAGATATCTATTTTCCATTTTAAATTCCATGTTTTTTGGAAGTGATATTGAATTCCATGTTTTGTGGAGTTCATTTTTATCTCCTTGAAATTTTTGAGATCCTTTTATGGAGGAGAGATGAGGATGGAAAGTTCTTCCTTAGGTGGGCTTTTAGATAAGCATAACTAGGTGGATGTTGGGTGTCTTCTTGACGATAATGCTTATCTTGGATAAGTATTACATAATTCTCTTTATTTGGTGGGTTTTCTCCTCATTTTTTATATATACAAGTTGTTAGGTTGTGGAGCTAAAAGCTTCACTGATGCAGACATGGAGAAGGCCATTGGAGGGGTTGCTGAAGGTTGCTGAGCGTCAGAGCAACCGGCATCGGTCTGATCAGCCGACGTCGGTAGGATAGTGAAGAGAAGCAACCGACGTCGGTCATGGGTCGGCCGGCATTGGTCACCTCCAAGCAGACAGGGACCGACGTCGGTCGCTTGTGTGGTTCGACTGTGAGCTTATTACGGGCAGTTAGCTAATGAACCAAGTGTTTGCATGATTAGAGCTATTTTTAGACTGAGAGCTGCGGATCTAATTATTGTAATTAGATGTCTAATTATTTTTTGGATGAGATCTATATAATAGACTCATGGTTGTATTGGAAAAGTGTTCTAGTTTGATTTGAGCAAAGTTTGTTCCTTCTGTGTGTGAGGTGAGCAAGGGTGTTCCTCCTAGTTCCACAGTACCAGGTGTAGGTGTTGGATTGGAGAATCAGCAGGGTTCTTCATGTATGTAGGATCTTGGTCATAGGGGTATGGCCTATATAGGAGATCTACATGGTAAGTAAGATCGTTGATTTGCAGGTGTATGTGTGTGCAAGGTCAAGGTTCATAGGTGAGCAGAACTGGGTTTGATTTTCAGGTGTGTAGGATCATATAGACAACAACACAATAGGGAGCAGTATCAGGAAGGATCTACTTGGATTACAGGTGTGTACTCGGATAGAGCAAAGAGGAAGGCAAGGGAGTTCCTTCCATAAGTATGGTCTGTTGAATTGCAGGTTGTTGCAGGTTCATGGGAGATCTACTTGAAGTACCTTGAGTACTTGTGGAGTACGTGGAGTACTTGTGGAGTGCGTGGAGCACCTGTGGTGTGCGTGGAGCACAAGAGGTGAACACCAACTCTGTATTTGAGTTGGGTGTTGGGACCTGAGAGGGAGAGCTTTGGGGAGAAGATTTACTGTTCACTTGAGGCGTGGGAAACCTCTGTAAGGTGGTGGAGAAGAAGTGGGATCTTCTTTATTGTATTCTTTTCTGTATAAAGTGTTAATACAATTTGTGTATTGTCTCTCATATCATGTGTTATTCTAAATTCTAGTTACTTGGTGAATCTGGTTTATTTCCGCATATTAAGTTGCTTGGTTTGGTAATCATATTGTGCTCTTTTGGTGGAGCAAGATCCTGACAAGTGGTATCAGAGCTTTTGGTTGGGATACTAACAGATTGGTTTAGATCTGGGTAGTGTGTTTTGATTACAGGTCACTCTCAGGGGTTTCTAATTGAGTGGGAGTAGAGCAATGGCAGATGAAATTAAGCTAAGAATGGAAGAGTTGAAAAGCACAGATAGTCACTCACGGTCCTATGGAAAGAAAGAGCAGGTAAAAGATTATTGTTGGTTGGTAGCAGATCAGCATGAAGAAACTGAAGAAGCAGATGTAGCAGGTGTTGTTGCACAAGATGCTCTGGGAGGTTTCTTGGATAAAGTTGAATCTTAGGTAAAAGATTTGGTTGCCTCTTTCCATGCAGCCCTAGGTAGAGGAGCTGGTGAGCCTTGCCAAAGAATTGGCAAAGGGGAAGTGAAGCTGAAATTGCAGGCAGCCAACACACAGTTGTTGATGAAGGTCATGCAGGTCCCAAGTTTGGAGATATGGCTAATTTCCTCAGAAATATTAGGTGATGAGAGATGCATAAGAAATCTCACAGCGGATGCACTTGAATTAGCTAGTGGTAAGAAAATAGGTACTCTTTATCTACTTGTTTATATTACTGATTCTTCTTCTATTGCGGAGACGTGGCTTCGTAGGCTTGGTCACATGAGTAGGAAGGAGATGCATGTTCTTAAGCAAAAGATAGATATATTTGACAGGCTTAAGAACTGGAAAGCCTTGGTGTACTTGGAGGAGATGGCAGACAAAAACCAGTGGATGGTGCTGGATACGTCTGAGCAGAGCAGTTTGGACATGGGTTTTGATTCAAAGGAGCTCACGGGTAAAAAGTCATCACTCAAAGGCGAACACAGATACTAGCATCGGTCAGGAGGAACCGGCGTCGAACAGACAGGTGCCGATGTTGGTCATGTGCAGACTGAAGCCGGTGATGTCAGGCAGGGTAAGACCGACGTCGGTCAGGAGGACTAACGTCGACAGTAGGTAAGACCGACATCAGTAGAAGGGACACCGCAGGGTCGGTAGTCAGGGACAAATGCATGGAACTGATGTCGGTTGGATGCAGACTATGGAGTGACCGAGGTCGGTCACTGTAATGGATTTTGGGTGGACAGCACGCTGTCAAGGAGTCTCAAACACCCATACGGAGGACTGAAGACATAAGTAGGCCCTCAAATTTGTTGTTCCTCTTCTTTATACTTGTTGCTGATTGTATAGCAGGAAGGATCCAAGAAACAGGTGTGAGCTCGACATGGATGAGGATGTGATTCCTTGGAGGAGAACCAAACAGGTGTTTTTGGTAGGATTGCCAGCTGGAAGAAAGCACAGAGATGAATGGATACCTTAGTAGAAGAATAGAGAGAATGGATACGTGAGACGGAAGACCAGGTCATATGGTCTTGAGGAGCTACAGGACAGTGGTACAGGTTTTGATAGGTGGAGGATGAAGCATGGCTTCAGTCAATGTCAGGGTAACTACTGTGGTTTGTCTTACCAGGTGGATGATGAGTCGTGACATCATTCTATTACTGTATGTGGATGGTATATTTGCTAGCTAGCAGGTTTGTACATACAGGGTTTTCCTGAGCTAAGGGTAAGATTAGTTCAGTGGCATGTCATGAGGAGTTTGGAGCAGCGAAATTCTTTGACATGGGAGACATGGAGATCACTGGTTGATTTTGTCTCGAGTGGGAGCTGATGTGAATCAGGTGTTGGTGAGGTTCAGTATGCAGAGCTGGAGCACACTAAGGGCTGGACAGGTACAGTGTCCAAAATCACATGAGGTCTGGTATAGACCTGAGTATTCCCATGCAGTGGGAGCTGTCAGAGAATTAGGAGCCAATTCGGGGAAGTGGGTTCTCAGGTATTTGAGAGGGACCGACAGCAGGGATTCATGCTATGCAGAGTCAGGACTTCACTACATGTGTTTGTAGGTTTGAATGTGGCAGGGTACTCGGATGATAGGAGGTACACCATGGGATGTGTGGTGGGTTGTCTTCAAGATTGATCTTGAAGAGGGATACAAACCAGGAAACAGATTAGACGGAGTACAGGTATAGGTACAGTGCAGTTGTTTATCTCCAAGTGGGAAATACAAGTGTGATTTTACCTTGGAGGGTGATGTGTTTATTTACAGGGTGTGGTATACATCTTGTTGTATGTGATTATATAGGTACAAATGTGGTAGAGCATGTGTGCAGAATTGTTGATAGATTTTAGATTTGGATTATCAATTTAAAGAATTATTATATGAATCTTGGAATAGATTTTTAATCTCTATAAGATGTTATTTATCAATAATTTTATTTACTTTCTTGGTGGATGTATCCCACATTCATTGAACCATGGTATATATGTGTTATGGTCTGTATTGTTGTTTTTTATTCTCTCCATTAATGCTTTCAATTAATATGATTTGAAGAATTGATTCCATGATGCACTAGTGCATAATTAAATATGATTTTACACATTTAAATTCTGATTTTATGTAGTTTAAATCTAGTTTGAATTTATTTAATTCCTAACAATTGGTATTAGAGCTTTGGTGGTGTTTTTTTTTTGAAGTGGTAAATCACAAGACATGTTATTAGCTTGAGTGGGTGGTATGGGAAAAGTGATCAGATTCAAAGTTGAGAAATTTCATGGAAAAAAATTAGATTGTGAAAAATGAAAATGAAAGATTACTTGTATCAGAAGGAACTTCATATCACCTTGGAGGGGAAAGAAAGATAACTTGTAGCTATGAGTGATGCAGATTGGGCATTGCTTGATGAGAAAACATTGGGAGCAATATGATAATGCCTTGTATCTTCTCTTGCATTTGACATTTTAGATGAGAAATATATAAATTATCTCATGGATAAACTTGGAAAGTTGTATGAGAAACCATCTACCTCAAATAATTTGTTTCTTATGAAAAGCTTGTTTACTATGATAATGTCAGAGAATGGTTATATTTATAATCATCTAAATGACTTCTATAGGAATTAGGTTTGATGATGAAGTTAGAGATTTGTTTATTTTGTGTTCTTTGCTTGATAGTTGGGATATCTTGGTTATGGCTATGAGTAATGCAGTCCCTACCAAAGGAAGCTTAAATTTTGAGGATGTTGTAGGTGTGATTCTTAACGAGTAAATGACAAGAAATATCACTAGTGAATCATCTTCAGGGAATGATTTATCTATTGAAACTATATTAAATTAAAAGTAAAAGATAAAAGGAAATTTTGAAAGTCAAAGGGTAGATATAAATCAAAATCTACAGCCAAGATGATATGCTGGCATTATGGGAAGAGGAAAATTTAGAGAAGGATTATTGGTCACTTCAAGATAAGAATGCCAATAAGGAGGAAACTAATGAGGTAAATGTGACATCAAATAAATCATGTCCAAATGCCTTAATTCTTTCTTTGGATTTTTTTTTTGAGTCTTGAGTATTAGATTTAGGTGTTTCTTTTCATGCTACATCACCTAACCATTATTTTATTGATTATGTTCAAGAGAATTTGGGACATGTTTATCTTGGTGATGATGAACCATTTGAGATAATAGGGAAAGATTGTGTTTAGGTAAAAATGTAGAATGGGAACATGTGGTTACTTAAGCATGTCAGACATGTGCCTATGTTGAGATAGAATTTAGTTTTAGTGGGGTAATTAAGTAGTAATGGATGTTTATTAATGTTTAATGTAGATTCTTGGAAAGTTACCAAAGGTGATCTTGTGGTTTCAAGTGGTAAGAAAGCTAGTTTTTTATATTTGACTAGTAGTGTTGATTCTTTTCATTTAGTTATTGTACATGGAAATTCAACTATGTGGCCCTACCAGCTTAGTCATATGAGCCATAAGGTCATGGATATCTTAAAAGACAAGTTGCCTAGATTAAAATAAACTGATTTAGACTTCTATGAGAATTGTGTGTATAAGAAATAGAAGCTAGTTAAGCTCTTAAAAGTTGGACCCACAAAGAGAGAGTATAAGATAGAATTGGTACATTTAGATTTATGGGGATTAGGTTAGGTATCTTCTATTGGTGGTTTCAATTATTATGTCACTTTTATTGATGATTTAACTAGGAAAGTTTGGGTTTATTGTATTAAAAATAAATATCATGTATTTGATGCTTTTAAGAAATGGAAAGCCTTGGTTGAGAATGAAATAGGTATCAAGTTGAAATATCTCAGATTAAATAATGGAGGTGAGTATTGTAATAATGCTTCCTTTGATTATTGTTATAAAAATGGAATCTATAGGTAAAGGAAAATTTCAAGAACTCCACATCAAAATGGGGCACCTAAAAGGATCAATAGAATAATATTAGAACATGCTAGGTGTATGAAGTTATATAAAAGGATACCTTTATAGTTTTGGGTAGAAGCGATTAGCATGATAGTTTATTTGATTAACAAACAACCTTTTATGCCCTTGGATGGAGGCATTATTGAGCAAGCTTGGTCTAGTAAGAATTGTTGATTATTCTTTTCTTACAGTCTTTAGATGTGAGGATTTTTATCTTATTAAAAAAGAGGATAGAACCAAGTTAGAGGAAAAATTAGAAAAATACACATTTTTTAGATATGGTGAGAATGAATTTCATTTCTATTTATGAAGCATTAGAGATAAGAAAATATTTTGGTCTAGAGATGTAATATTAAATATAAAAGTCATTTATAATAATAAATTGCAAGAACAAGAACAAAAAGAGGAAACAATATTGGATGACATTATGGATGGCAAAGTATATAATGAATCAGTTCAAGAACCTTCTACACAAGGATCCCAAACTCTTATGTTAAGAAGTTCTTCTAGGGTAAGAAGAACACCTAAATATTTTTATCATTTTTTGAACTATTTTTTACTCACTGACAATGGAGACCTAGAGTGTTACGAGGAAGCAATGCAGTTAGATGCCAGGAAGAAGTGGGATCAAGCCATGGATGAGGAGCATAAATCTCTCATGGAGAACCAAACATGGGATTTGGTAAGGCTACCCAAGGGTAAGAGTGCATTTCCAAACAAGTGGATACATAGAATAAAATAAGAAGATTAATGGAGAAAAAAGTATAAGTCCAAAATGGAGGTAAAGGGGTTTACACAAAAATTAGGTATTGATTTTGATGAGATTTTTTATCTTATTGTAAAAATGACTTTGATTAGGAGTGTTCTTAGTTTAGTTGCAGTTGATGATTTTCATTTACAATAGTTAGATGTCAAAAATGATTTTCTTCATGGTGATTTGGATCAAGAGTTGTATATGAAGTAACCATGGGGTTATGAGTTCAAAGGGAAGGATAACTATGTGTGTATACTAAATATGATCATATATGACCTTAAACAAGCTCCACAATAATGGTATAAGAAATTTCATTATTTTAAGTTGGAAAAAGGTTATCAAAGGTGTAATTCTAACCATTATGTGTACATCAAACATTTTGATAATGGTTATTTTATTATATTAAGCTTGTATGTGGATGACATGTTAGTTATAGGAAATAACATACAACATATTCATATTCTGAAGAAATAACTTAGTGACTCCTTTTGAATGAAGGATTTGGGTGCTAAAAATTAAATACTTCATCTGAGGATTTCTCAAGAAAGAAAGGAGAGGAAGCTAATTTTGTACCAATTAGAGTACGTGAAAAAATTATTGAAAATATTTAGCATGTTAGATGTTAAACCTATTGTTACTCCTTTGGCAGGGCATGTTAGATTATCAAAGGAGGAGTGTCTGAGGATGGAGGTTGAAAATATTAAGATGTCTAAGGTACCTTACTCATCATTAGTTATAATCTTGATGTATTCCATGGTTTTTACCAGGCCAAATATTTCCCAAGCAGTGGGAATTATGAGTAGGTATATGATTGATCCTAGTTATGAGCATTGACAAATAATGAAATGGATTCTTTGGTACTTAAGAGGAACCATGGATGTTGAATTATGTTATGGAAGATTAGAAAACACTTTGTGTGGTTATGTGGACTTGGATATGGTTGGGATATTGATATTATGAGTAGTATGATAGGTTATATATTTACTATTGGAGATACAATGATTAGTTGGATTTCCAAGATACAAAAAGTTGTGGATTTTTCAACCACAGAGGTAGAGTATATTTCTTATAGAAAGGCTAGATAGGAGATGCTTTGGTTATAGTAGTTGTTTTGAGAGTTGGGGAATAAGAAATAAGTTGGTAGAATACACATTAATAGTCAGAGTGTTATTCATTTGGTAAATAAATTTGCTTTCCACTCAAGGATGAAACACATTTAGTTATGTTATCACTTCATTAGGACAACTTTGGAGGAGAACTTGGTGAATCTAGAGAAGATTCATACTAGCCAAAATCCTAAGGATATGATGACCAAGGTGGTCACATTAGACAAGTTGAGACTATGTTCAAATTTATTTGACCTTAGTGGTCATGGAGTAGTGATATATTTTGTTCAGGAGAAACGGTCTCAAAGTGGGAGATTGTTGAGTGTGGAGCCCTTTGGGGCTATCACATGACAACGGTAGTATATTTTGGGGGATTAGAGAGATCTTAAAATATGGGTAACAAATTTTCCCCTCTCCACCTTTTATGTAACCTTGCCTCCATGTGAGTGTAATATTCTTAGATATTTCTAATTTCTATGTCTTCCTTATTTTGTGGAGTGAGTTGTTAGATATCTATTTTCTATGTTGACTTCCATGTTTTGTTGAAGTGGGATTTAATTCTATGTTTTGTGGAGTTTGTTTTTATTTACTTAAAATTTTTGAGAGCCTTTTGTGGAGGAGAGATGAGGATAATGAGATCCTTCTTAGGTGGGATTTTGGATAAGGTTGACTAGGTGGAGGATGTGTGTCTTCTTGAGGATAATGCTTATCTTAGATAAGTATTGCACAATCATCCTTCTTTGGTGGATTTTATTCTCATTTTGTGTGTGTGTGTGTGTGTGGGGGGTGTATATATATATATATATATATATATATATATATAGGTGTGGTGTTACCTTGGACAATTATGTGTTTATTTTTAGGGTGTGGTATATCATCTTGTGGTATGTGATTGTATAGGTACAGGTGTGGTAGATCATGTGTGTAGAAATGTTGACATATTTAAGATTTGGACCACCAATTTAAAGAATTCTTCTGTGAATTTTGGAGGAGATATTTAATTTTTGTAAGAGGTTCTTTGTCATTAATTTTATTAAGGATTTTCTTAGTGGATGTATCCTACATTGGGTGAACAATGGGATATCTATATTATGATCCTTATTGTTTTTTAATTATCTCCATTAATTATTTTAATTATTATGATTTGAAGAATTTATTATGTGATGCAATAGTCCATAATTAAATATGATTTTACACTTTTAAATTTTGATTTTATGTGGATTAAATCTAGGTTGAAATCATTTAATTCCTAAAAAAACACCCTAGATGTTGAGTTGACACAACAACACCTATGACCACATCCACCTTTTGAATGATGTCTACAATACCTGATGAAGGACCTCTACTTATCACTCTTAAAATTTATTCAACCTCAATCTATATGAGTAGTATTATAGAAATAGATTTATGACCTATAGGTCATACAAATAGTCCTCAATCTGATCTGCTCATCAACTCATCTACTAGGAACACTACCTCTCCTTTGCTCTACACTTCACACACACAATCTTAATTCAAATCCCTCACTCATCTATCTCCACGTCTAAAAACCAACATATTTAGTTTCACCATTTATATAGTTATCATGATAATAAACACTTTAGTCAGCCATTAGGCATGACTTAGCCCTTAAGGCATCTCTTATAACAAGACATGGCTCAATACAATATTCATATGTTGGTAATAGGATCTATGGGTCACCCTTAAGTAGTTTCACCTTTTAATAAGGCCCTTGTAGCTCTTATAGGTCTCATGGAGACCTGATCACCCATTTATAACATTATCAAGAAAAATAATAACATATGACCATGTCTAAATGCATGGGTCCACTCTACATGACTCCTTTGACATCCTCAAATGCTTACAGACATAATTGCACTTTTTTATGCAAGCTCAATTAACATTCTATGAATGTAGTCACTATGAAAAAATACACAATCAACTTATACACCTTTTTTAATATTGTATACAAATGCTCAAACCTTCAAAATGCACATAGATCATTCTCTTGGAGTCTACAACACTCCCTAATAGCTAAGTCATCATTAAACATCAAAAGAACATCTACACAAGCTCAATTATCCTTCTTCAATCACTTGCAGAATAAACACAAATAAAAATTCAAAGTTGAACAATAATATCTTTAACTATACCTATATTTAGATCTTCAAATTAGGTTTATTAGATGTGCCATGGAGTCCTCTTTAACTTTGTTTTTTATAGCACCTTCAAATTCATCCTAGATCAAAAATTTTAGACACAATACAGAGCACTAGTTTTTCTATTTGTAAAATTAAAATATTCAAATGCAAATGATCATAGGTAAACCTTGGTCACTTTGCTCATATCTCATGTCCTTGAATCTTAGATCAATTATGCACTGTTGATCTTATTATAGTGAACTTGACCTTTACATTTTATCACTCATCATTGGATCTTCATCTAAACTATTTGACTCAATGTGATCCATCAATCTCTTATACATAGCTCAGTATTTATCATTGTTAAAAAACTATCACTTCGACCTCTTGTCTTTAAAATGCGCCATTTATCTCTATATTTACAATTACTTACTATTGATCCTTGGAAGAAAATCAAACTTTAGTTCTACTAAACATTAAATAATAAATGCTTAGAACCATATAACTACTTCTTGACTTCTTATAGTAACACGCTCTCTCAATTTTTCTCAAACTTTAATGTGTGTAAATTTGACTAAGTATGAGAACCGTGCTTATTTGCATAGAAATAAAACTTTTCATAAGCTTATATTTTGTTTTGCTCACTTGCATGTTCTCAAATTTGAACCATATGATCTCTTCACATAAGAGAATACAACCACATGAAAAACTAATCTGGGAACCCTCACATATGTGAGATATAGTGATGTATAATGATCACTTAGGTTTCAATGCCACATAGCTTACTCTGTCAGAAACTTATGTAGGAGGCCAACTTTGAAGATTCATATCTTTTGGTGTGCTTTGGTGCATGGTCTAAAATTTAGAAAAAACCAACTAGGCACAAAATTGAATAAACCTATATGATCACATTATATTGAAACATCCACACATGTGAGTTATGCCATTATCTAAATGCTTACTTGGCTCGTTCTTTCCTCATGTAAATTTGGCCAAGTATGGGAAAACACTGTCAAACTGCTTGAGAGCCCAAATTTTCACTTGCATATCTTTTGATGCACTTTAGTGTATGATCTAAAATTTAGTGCATAAGAACTAGACACAAATTTTATCATAACCATATAACCAAATCCGCTTGACTCATCCACACCTAAAAATGGTGAAATCATCAAATTATGTACTCAAATTTTCATCATTGGACCCAAAATGTGTAGACGAGAACAATGGAATACTAGATGAATTATACTTATGTAAACAATCCCTCAAAGTATATAAGATGTTTTAGAGACCTATTGGACATCCTAAAATCACCATAATCACCCCTAAACATCTCTAACCATGTTAAAAATGAAGATCATCCAATCCTTCTTCAAGCATACTAAGACAAGCACATTACACACTTTATCATTATCACTTATGAAAGAGTGTGCCAA
>JARHVA010003238.1:530000-532500 GCA_037957365.1 Torreya grandis
TGTATGAGATTAGAGAATTCAGAGGTGAATCCTCATCATCTATAGTGTGAGTGTGAGATGGAGGAGAAGAATCCCCATCAATGATATCATCACTTGAACTTAAAGAAGAAGAAGAATCATCCTCATCATCAAAAGGATATTGAGGTGGATCTATGTCACTGTTTAAAGTGGAACCAATGTCCAGTGGGACTTTTAAAGAGTCTACAGTGCCAAGATTGTGTTCAAGTGGGCCCTCATGAAACTTGACACTCATTTCAATGAAAAATTCATGATTCATAGGATAGATAATCCTATATCCCTTAACACCCTCTACATACCCCACAAAGATGCAAGATTGACTTTGACGGTCCATTGCCTTATATTTCTTCTTGATAACATGAGCCATTACTTGTGATCCATACAATTGAAAGTGATCTACTATGGGCTTGTGACCATATGGAGCTTCAAAACGAGTGAATCCCTTCAATATGTTTTATGGAACTTGATTCTAAATGTAGCACACATAATTGATTGCTTTAGCCCAATACTGAGGAGAAAGAGACTTTAATTAAAGCATGTAGTTTGCCATTTATTTCAAGGTATAGTTATTTCGTTTTTCCACACCATTATGTTAAAGACTATATGGAACTATGTGTTTCATTTCAATCCCCTATGATGTGCAAAACTACTCAAACCTATTGTTGGCATACTTCTTTCCATTGTCATTCCTTAAGATTCTAAGGGAACATTCTGACTGCTTCTCCATAAGTGCCTTGAAATCCTTAAAGTGATCAAATAATTTAGACTTTTTTTTATAAAAATAACCAGGTGTACCTCAAAAATTCATCGATGAATGTGATCATGTATCTTCTCCTATTGAATAAAGTTTTAGAAATAAACCTGCTAAGTCATTGTGGACTATCTTTAGCTTTTGTTCAGATCTGCTTGCTTTGCCATTATCATCTTTATCTTTTGGATACTTAAAAATAATGCATCCATTTCATAGGACATATAATAATATGACTTTAGGCCACCTGGAAACCATGTCCTAATGACTGAGTTGCTCTAGGTAATGGTAGTTTAAATTACCAAACCATTCATGCCATAGTTTACTCACTCCATCTGCATGAGTAAGCAGTGTAACTGAGGGTTGATCTAGGGAAGAATGTGAGAAGGTATACATATTGGATTAATTATTGGCCTTCCCATAAGCCATTATAGTGTCACTATGTAGCTCCTTGATGACCACTAAATCAGGTGTGAATGCAACTCGCTTCCCAACACCTATGTGAGTAATTTGATATACTAATAGAAGATTGGTGGATAATGAAGGAACACACATAACATCATTGAATGTCTCATCACTTACTTCAATCAATCCTTTATCGCTGACTTATTTTGAAGTGTCATCACCAATGAAAATTAAAGGCCCTAAAATCATATGCCAAAACCCCATTTTTATGGTCATCTAGAACATGCTGGTAATATTTATTAAATTCTACATTAACATTATTTTAATTTAAATCAAATTATGGATGGAATTAAACAATTGTTACCACATTATTGAAGTTATTATTAAAACATATTTTATATTAGAATACAATGTGTTTTAATTTACATATATAGATACTTATAAATTTTCTTCTCCCTTAGGGATTGTCTAAAAAATATGATTCTTTATGTTAATTATTATATCCTATATAGGGAAGAGTATAATCATGTAAATGTATGTCGCATTTGTGGGGAGGCATATTATCAATAAGGTGTGAATGCACCGCAATTTTTTAAAAAATTTATTGCATGATTTTTATATTGTATACCCATTGAAGTGTATATATTAGTAAAAATACCTAAAAAAAATGAGTTGGCATTATGTTAATAAAATGAAAGAAAATGGAGTAATCCATGTTACAAATGAATACAAAGTAATGAATCATTTGAGAGAATGTGGCCTATGAAATTTCAATGAAACCATTTAATGTTAAGCTTGGTTTATCTATGGATGAAGTCAATCCATTTGGTAACATGACAATGATATATTTAGTATTGGTTATTATTAGTTTTAACTACAATATTATTCCATGGATTAAAATACAAAAGGAATACCTAATACTTTTATTTATTATTCCAAGGAAGATTCAAGTGAAAATGTGGATATTTATCTTGAAACATGTATAAAGGATCTATATTTACTTTGGAATGGTGTAGAAATGTTTGATGTCCCAAAATTAGTTGGTACTAGAACCTTTTTATGATATGAAATTTTATGTTGGTGATATATGACCACCTAGGATTTTTATTATATTTAGGTATATAATTTTATGATTGACTTTAATGTATGCTATTTTTATAATTACAAATATTTTTAGCATTATTTTGTGTGTGTGTGTGTGTGTGTGTGTGTGTGTCTGTGTGTGCCTGTGCAGTTTATATTATATAACTTTGAATGAATGAAAAATTTGCATCTCAAAGTTGCATAAACAAATTTTATATGGTCAAAATAATTTAATAAGAACTTTTA
>JARHVA010003238.1:537500-667500 GCA_037957365.1 Torreya grandis
TATACCTATTCTTTATACTTATGTAAATTACATTGGTAAACTATTTTCTCACTTTCACATTTATAGATTACTAGAAACTAGTGTTATAAGTTGATGATCTTGTTCAAATTTACTTATTCATGCATGCTTTTCATGTTCGATTTCTTACTTTCTATCTTCCATGTAATTGAATTGCTTAGATTTTGGACATTTAAACATGTCCTTGATTATGGATCTAATCCATACCTTATTCTTATATATGCATGAGTGACATTTTAACATGTCCCTTGTATGTGTTCTCATGTCCTTTATTATGTGTTGTATGTGGTTTTGCATGTGTTCTTTATGTGTGTGTCATGGTGATGACACTTGTTTGCTCAATTTTATCATTTTACAATGATATGATAGATTTCATGCATGTTCTTAGATTTTTATGTCATTATGAATATCATCCATCCTCCCTATGTTGTTCTATTTGGTTTCATATTTTCAATTATGATCATTGCTTACTATATTTCTCATTGTTAACATATATCTATACATGACACTATGTATTCTTGGTTATACATGTGTTTTATGTTACTACATTGATTAGTTTACCTATGATTATGCCATGATATCCAATGTTATCATTAATAATTTGAAGTTCAATATTTTTTATAGCATGATTCAAATAAGCTTCTTCTATTGAGCTAAGTTACTTTTTTAGGCTTCACAACTCACCACAAAAGAGAGGGAATACATAGTGGATTGTATTAGAGAATAAGTTGGAATAGTAAATATAGATACATGAAAATGAAGGTTTTACTTAAATGATTATAATGTATACTGATAAATTAGTTTCAGAAAACATCACTCCATTTGCACAAGGGTGTATACCCATCGTGTCAAAAATAATATTTTTTTATCCCAATTGTCATAAAACAATTATTTCCATTGACTCTTAGAATCATGAGAAATTATAAAATGGTTTTCAATAGATATAAAAAAAGTTTTTAGATGAATACTTAGGTTTGTATCAGATTTTTTAGAAATTGAGAGCATTATGTTTGACGTGTTCTAGAAAATTTGCATAGATGTCTTGCTCATAAAATCATATCATATTACTTAGTTTTAGAATCTGTATAAATATAGATATAATATTGGGGGTATGTACATGGAACATGACCATATTTTTGTTCAATTTTCACTATTTTCATAGGAATGACAACTCATTTCATTCTCTATGTTGTATACACTAGACCAATTTAGCATAAAAAATTAATCTTATTTTGCATTTAATTGTTGATTTATATTTTTTCACAAGTTTTACACTAAAATGATATATTAAAATTGACACAAGTATTCCAAGATAACCTACTACTTGAGGTATGTAGTGATGGATTCAATGACACCTTAAGTTACTAATTACACTCTTATTTTAATGAGGATTGGGCCATGCACAATCCAATACAATAACTTCAATGAAATTAAAAATTCCAAGGGTCCTAACCTCTATAGTCATTAGTTTTACACCAAAAAAATCAAATGTTTATGTACCTAATCATGTGTATTAATTAATTATTAAATGATATATAAATTTATTATCATTACTTTTATATTTTCATCTTAAATAAATATTGATTTATAACATTTTTCACTATAGGTTTTCATGAAGCACAATTAAACATGTGGCCTACATTAAATATTATTCTTCTGAGGTAAGTTCAGGCATACTTTTTTCCTTGTAATCTAGTACTTTTGCTATGATACATTACTTGAATAAAAAGGTATAAAATTTAAATGCATAAATTAACATTTATTTCTAAAACAATAAACTTGTGACCACTCCTTATACACACTTAGCTCATGCTTAATGCCATAGTATTTTTAGATCCATTTCTTCACTTGTATGTGAATGACCCACTCCTCTAAGCAACTAATGATTACTAAATGTTACTTATTATCATACTAAGTAACCAAATATTATTTGTATACTTATCCACACTTCCAGCTTAATTATCTTTGTTACTTAGACAAGGTTTATCTAACAAAATAATCATGCCTAAATGGTAGTGTCACATTCTATCGATTGTGTTTTCTTAACAAATAATAACTAGTTTCTCAAATTCAAACTCATTTTAATGGGTTATACCACACATTTAGTAATCCATATAAAAAATAATTTATAAATTAAAACTATAAAGCCACATTTTTAAGACATTTTTAAGGAGGCTCATATCAATGAAAATCACTAGACTACCTAATTGTACATTGTGAGAAAAACACCTATTTTTCCAAATTAGAGTCTACATAGCCCTAATATCCTAGAGCTATGTCTAAATACACCTACAAGGTCATAATTAATTATTGAATGTATGGAGTTATTATGGAGTCAATGTAGTCTTTAGGAGTATATAGGAATCAATCTCAGGTGTTAGCATAGTGTTAATTTTGAATTTGGATGACAATGGCATTTTCTCACCATTTTACAATATCTGAGAATTAGAATGTTTTGTCTAGGTTAGGGGAATTGAATCTTATTAAAGAGGTTATAACATTGTATTTGTGTTGTTAGGATTTAAGAAAAGGTAAAATTTATAAACCCCATACTTATGGTTAGTCATTTTCCTAATTTTTTAGTAGTTGGGTAGTTAGGTTCCTCCCTATGTACATATGGGAGTTAGAAAAGTAGTTACACTAGTTTTGATAATAAAAAGAAAGATTGTAAATGCCTTTGAATAGGTAATTAAATATATAATAATTTTAATGTGATTTGGTTTTGAATAAAAAATGTAAAAAAACCCCAAAATGAAGTAGAAGTTTATTGTTTTTCTTATAACTGTATTGCAGACCCTGTTTGTCTTGTAAACTATGTTGATGAAACATAGCTATGCTATGGGTTGGAGGTTTATGAATGTGAAGGGGTGAATTTTATAACATAATTTCATAGATAATACAATTATTTGTATTATTTTTTATTTAAAATAAGAATATTAGATGATTCTTGATAAGGTATACTAAAATGACAAGTTTATGTTATTGTATTTTAAGTTGTAAATAAACCATATTAAGACATTGCTTGACATAACAAGACTATGAAAAAATATTTTAAACCAATTTTTATATTGGTAAACCATATGTTTTATTAATTTCATATGATTTAAGTCATTGTATTTTAGTTTTGAAGTAGATTGTCTTGGATGAGACAAACCCTACATTCATCATTTAGGAGAATTCTAAGTAACCATTTTGGGTAAGTGCAAACCCTGTGGAAGGTAATTTTGAGAAAGGATTTGTGGTTTTATGTTTTTATACCTTATTATTAAGAATTTTGAGGAATATTAAACATGTTATAATTTTATATTTGATAAATAAACTTAATTCAATCTTTTAATACACCGTAATTTGCATACATAATAAAGCCATTGTTAAGGGAAACATGCCAAAGAAGAGTCACATGTGGAAATTATCCATTATTTATGGTATGTATATGTAGTTTATATATTTTTAGGCATTTAATATTTTTTTAAACCCTTTTAAAAACCAATTTGATAATTTAAAATGTTAACTCAAATTCCACAGACCCTGAAGTCTATAATTGTGCATATAGAAAAGTAGAAACCTATGAGAAATCATGAGATAGAGGTGAAATTATGTAATTTTTAATGTTTTGAAAGGTTTATATAGTGTTTATAGAGGTTAATTTATCAATTATAATCTTTTAAAATATTTATAATGCTTGAAAACAAATTATCTTCCTTCTTAGCCTATAATAGAGCCTACAAACCCTAGTTCTAGGGGTTTGGACAAAAATGGATATATTAAATAATTTAAATGATAAAATTTATTGAAAATTGGTAATTTTAAGGGTATTGAAAATGTATAAGATATTTTTATAACTTTTGTATGTATTTATATGTGTCTATATTGTTTTAGGACCCTGTGTGTAGACTGTTGTAAGATATATCTAATTGGCCTAACATTGGGCAAAAAAGAATTAACAAAGTGACTTACCTAGAGAGTTGGAGACTAGAATTTCATACATAGAAGAGGAAACATGTAGGGTATTTAAAATAATTGTAATTTTATATTTTTATATTTATACATAGCTGTATAGAGGAAAATTCTCACAAAAAAGGTTACAAAACTTGTGTGTTATATATGCATAGTGGCATAATAAAGTTATAAGAAGACTTATGATGGATTAAAGAGTATAAAAAGGTTATAATCCATCATAATAAATATATATTATAACCACTAAATGCTCCACTAATTTAGTGATCCTTAGATTAAAATGTGGATAGTGAAATAAGCCAAGATATGATTATAGAGGGATAAAAGGCTACAGATAATAGTCAAGGAGCAGATGTATTTTTCAATAGAGTGATTTGATGCTTAAAAAATAATATGAATGAGTGAAATAAGTCTCAAGATATCATAAAGAGAAAATTTAAGTTGTTAATAATCATAAACCCACTTGATGAAACCAAGAACATTATGCATATTGAACTAATGATTCATTGTTCAAAGGATAAAATGAGAAATAAGACAAGGATAGAAATATATTTTTTATCCTTTGAATAATTTGGTATTAGATCCTAAATATTCATTATAAACTAGGATAAGAATATTTGTATGAAGAAAAGGAATAATTTACTTTGTTTTCATTTTGTGAATTTGATCATTTCAATGAAAGTATATTAAAGGTTGTTGGGAAATATTGCTTAGAGAAGATTGTAGGTGATTGAGAGAGGTTGGAAAAAACATATTGAAATACAAGAGAGTCATGAGGAGATAGAAAGAGCTAAGAAATCTCATTGATCTAAGGAGATATATTGGATGATGATGGAACAATGTTCAAAATAATTTATTAGTGTAGAACAAGGTGGAAAGGACTTAAGGTAGAATAAGGTTAAACATAATTATTTAAGAGAGTACAACTACCCAATACAAAGGAACAATAGAGATAAGAAGAGAGAGGTCAGATATTTTTAGATGAGTAGATAAGAGGATTGTTTACAAGTTTTTCAAAACATTTGTCACTAGTTCAAATTAATGAGTATTTAAACTACTTTGTTGAGAAGGGGGGGTATGTTAAGATAACTATCCATGGAAAGGGAAATCATTGATCAGGTAAAACAATAAGAATAGGGTAAATAGGTTGTAGAGATTAAGACGTTTGAAGGAGAGAAGTTGAAAAAAAAATTAATATTCACAAAAAAAATCCAAGCAAGCAAGATCAAGAAGGAAATTTATAAGAAGATGAACATGAGATTATTTTTGTTGTGTTGTGTGTTCCATGTGTAGGTTAGTTATAGGAAAAGAAGAAAGTGCTGAAGCTAATCAAGTGGGAGATCAAAGTCTAAAAGAATGACCTCAAAGGAGAAAGTAAGAGAATGATGAAACAAAGAGGAGATAACATAATTAAGCACCGCAAAGGTATATCTATCTCAAATATACCTTGGGATCTAGGAGGATATTCCATTTAATAAGAGGTGTTGCACAAGAGTCTCAAAGCCAAAACAATTATAACTTTTAGGGAAAGTTTTCATTCACTTCTCCGTAATATGATGTAGGATCATCATTACCCCTTATATATATTAGTTTAATTTCATGTATAGAGTTATTAGGTAGTAAATATAGTATTTAAGAGTATATAGGAATCAATATCAATTGTTGGAGTAGTATAAATTTTGAATTTGGATGATAATGGCATTTTCCTAACATTTTACAATATTGGAAAATTTGAATATTGTGTTTAGGTTAGGGGAATTCAATATTTTTTCAAGAGGTCCTAAGTTTGAATTTGTGTGGTTAGGATTTATTAAAATGTAAAATATATAAATCCAATACCTAGGGTTAGGTATTTGAGAGGACTATTAGTAGTTAGGCATTTGTTAAGACTATTAGTAGTTAGGCAATTAGGTTCATCCCTACGTACACAAGGGAATTTAAAAATTAGTTACACCAATTTTGACAATAAAATTAAAAATTGTAAATGTTTTTTAACAGGTGGTTAAACATATGATAATTTTAATAGGGTTTGGTTTCAAATAAAAAATTTAAAATAACCCCAAAATGAAATACAATTTTTTTGTTTTTCTTATAACTATATTGCAAACCCTATTTGTCTTACAAACTATGTTGATGAAACTGAGCTATGATATGGATTAGAGGTTTATGATTATGAATGTGTGAATTTTATTACATTATGTCAAACATAATCAAATAATTTATAATATGTGTTATTGACAAGAGGAAGATTAGATGATTCTTGATAAGGTATACTAAAATGACAAATTCTATGTTTTTGTATTATGAGTTGTAAAGAAACCATATAGGGACTTTGTTTGGCATGAAAAGATTTTTTGATAAAATTTGAAACCCATTGGTATATTGTTAGGACTTATCTTTTATTCATTTCATATGATTTAATTCATTGTATTTTTATTTTGAAGAAGATTGTCTTGGATGAGACAAACCTTGCATTCAATGTTTAAGAGAATTCTGAGTAACCATTTTGTGCAAGTATGAGCCTTATGGAAAGTAATTCTGAGAATGGATTTAGTTTTTTACCTTATTATTAAGACTCAAAAGGTAGATATAACACGTTCACATGTTATATTTTATAAATAAACTTAATTCAGTCTTGTAATACACTTTGTTTTGCATAAATAATAAAGTCATTCTTGAGCGAAACATGCCAAAGAAGAGTCATAGGGGAAATTGTCAATTGTTTATGGTATTTAGATATAGTTTATAGTTTTTTGGTCATTTAAGTAGATTTCAAACCATTTTGAAACCCCATTTGATAATCTAGACCATTAAATCAAATATACAAACCCTATAGTTTGTAATTGTGCAAACAAAAAAGAAGAAACCTACAAGGAAGCATGGGATAGATTTGAAAGTATAAAATTTTGGTGACTTTCAAAGGTTTATATAGTGTTTTTATAGGTTAATTGATCAATTAGAAGCCTTGAAAATATTTATAATGATTGAAAACAAATTTTATTCCTTCTTAGCTTGTAATAAGCCCTATAAACACTGCTTCTAGGGTTTTGAACAAAAATGGATTTATTCAACTATTGATCTAACCAAAGTTATTAAAATTTTTTAATTTGAAATTTATTAAAAATGGTTAAGATATTTTGAGATTTTATGGATTTGTTTGTATGTGTCTATATAGTTAGAGGACCCCATGTGTAGACTGTTGCAAGATAGACCTAATAGTGGGCAAACATGAGTTTCAAAAAGTGACTTGTCCAAAGATTTGGAGATTAAAATTTCATAAAAATATTAAAAATAATGAAGGGTATTTGAAATAGTAGTGATTTTATAAATTTATGTCTATACATATCTGTATAGAGGAAAATTTTCCAAAAAGTCTACAAAACCCATGTGTTATGTAGGGAGAGTGGTATAAGAAATTATTGAGAAGTCTGTTCATACTTTAAAGAGTCTAAAAAGTTTATATATCATCATAATCAAGATATAATCCAACTATTAAGTGATCTAATAATTCAGTGATCCTTAGAGTAAGGAGTGGATAGTGAACAAGATAAGATATGATGATAGAAGGTTAAAACACTATAAAGACTAGTCACAAAGCATACATAGTTGTCAATAGAGTGAGTGGATGATTATAAAAGGTTGTGAATGAGTGTAAGAGTCTTAATAGATCATAAACATCACATTTAAGTGGTTAATAATAATAAGCCCATTTGATCGACCCAAGAACATTTGACTGCATATTGAACTAATGATCTGTTCTTCAAAGAATGAAATAAGAAATAAGACAAGGTTAGAAAGATATTGTGTAACATATGTATCAATAACTTAATAACACTATAATTTTATAAAAATTTATCATTACACCAACCATTCATACACATCATCATCACATGGGATAACTGCATGGAGTTAGATCCAACTTCTAGGTATTTGTATGTAGGTAGTACTCAACATGAGGGGTGTTGACGTCAATCCCAAATTTAACCACTAGAACATTTTAAATATTTATTATGATTTGTCCTCATGACTTATTAACCTATATTTCCATGTGAATAATAAGTCATATATCAACTTTTGTAATGAATCTCACATATTTAATCACACACAAATTTAACAAGTGAAGGTGAAGAGGTGTAGTTATTCATATATTATAAAAACCCTTCAAGAGGCCTGTGCTCTAAGGAAATTAATATAGAAAATCCCTATCTAATTCTAATAACCTTGTGCCATATTTTAAGTGAAACCACATTCTTGATTCACAACATCACCATACAATTATACAATAATTTTTAAAGTCGCATTTATAGTCATGAATATCTAATTTACAACTAAGTTATATTTATTTGGTAATTTCCCTTATTACCATATTTCTAAACCTATCAAATTATAAATCAATTTATGTCATTTATTTAATATTTTTATCATCTTAATTTTACACACCATTTTTCTTAATCAGGATTAAAAATCTTTTAATTCCAAATCTTTTTAATATATAAACATATAAGAAAAAATTAGAAAAAATAAAAAAGACCATCATGATTATGCTTAGAATATATAATTGATGTCAATTTTGTATAACTATTTGGACTCTAAAAAGATAGATGAAAAATATAGTAGGCCTTTTCTAAAAAACAAGGAATATAAGATTGAGAGAAAGAATAAATAGTTTAAAAATATATAACTAGTTAGGATTTTATTATACATGGGTTGATGAAGGAAACATTGACCATTAGTAATCACTAACCATACATATCCAAGTTTTTTAATGAGATATACTATTGATTTCACTAATAATTTTATAAATGTTATGACATATGATGTTTTATTGAAAATAAAATGAAATGATAAATGATGTAATGTCTTTTGGAGTAGTTTACAAGCATGTTGTTTTTTTTGGTATAAAATTGAATTAAATGATGACTGATGAAATTTTAAATCACATTATCTATGTGAAATTTACGGAAGATGCACAAAATTGGGGGACAAAAAAGGTTACACAATTAAAAATACAAAACATTTTTTGTAAAGGGCACACACCCCTTTTTTTCCTAAAACAATGTTGATACTACCATAAGGGTCGGTCCTGACCCTAAAGGTCATGCACCCTTTGCAGTCCAAGTTTTTATTTAGGTGTGTGTTGTTGTGTTTATGTTTGACTTGTTTTATTTTTTCTTTTTTCTTTTCAATATCCTTTGTAGTATAAAGGGAGTACACCCTTTTAAATTCAAAGGGCGTATGCCCTTTGTAGTCCATGTTTTTTTTTTGTTTGTGTTTGACTTGTTATTTTTTTATTTTTTTTCAAGGATATATTTCATATTATTATACTTAAAATTTATTTTAGTAATGTAAAAAATAAGGCCCACTATATATCTTCTGAAATTTATTATAGAGTTATAAGAGTTACCATTTATATGTTAGTTTTTGAAAATACATTCTAGTCAATACATAGTTTTCAAAATTTCAGGATGAAAAGATTAAATGACAAAATTTTTTTGAATCATGTTACATATGTAATAGATCTATACCATTGAGTATTACATGCCTAATTTACGTACATGAGAAATCACTACCTACTTTATCTACTTGATTATGCTCTACCTAAATACACAATCCATATATTGATCTTTACTATTCACTACCATTGTAAAAGTAAGTGCTCCACTTATTCAACCTAGTCTACTTCAAGGTCTTCTAGAAACTTACTTTCAATTAGGTCTCTTTCTAACCATAAACTATATCTTGGTCTATCATAAAAGGTCTTTTGAGTATTGGTATTGAAATATTAATGACCTTATTGTTTATTATTATCTCTTGAATTTTTTATCCTTTGTATTCAGATTAATAGACATTTTCAATGACTTAAAATATGATACTCAATCCCAAGATAATAATCTACCTTCAAGTAAAACCCTTATTTTATACCTAAAATATTCAATTGTATGTCCTCACTTATTTTTTCAAGACAAAAAGTGTTTTACCAATAATTTGATTCAATCTTCATAGTGCATGCATAAATTTAACTCAATACTTAAATTAGAAGTCTACCCTTTATAGGCTTATTAAGATAAATTCTACCTCTTAAGGACACAATACACATAGGTATACAACTACCATTTTTGTGTACTAATTCACTTCAAAAACTTAATGAAAATATCAATAAAATGATACAAGAATGACAGGTGTCTTTTTACAAGCTCAAAATAACAAATATATCACCAAAGTGTCAAAAAACGTTAGCTAAATCCTAAGAATTGTTATTGTACTATGTATAGGCATGTTTGGTCTTGAAAAGGTGTTATTAATATAATATCATAAAATAATTATTATAAATATTTTTAATTATATTTGGAAACTATCTATGAGAATGAGAAACTAATTTCCATTTTTTATTTGTTAAGAATTGGACTTCAATGGCAACTTTGCTCTTTAGGTCTGGATTACCTAATCTACCTACTTAGAACGATATTGACTTAGATTAATTACCAAATTATTTGAATCATTTTAACTATGTATTATATAATGTTTACACAATAATATTTGACCTTCATAAGAGGTTTAGACTCACTCAACCAAGTAAAACACTTGAAGTTTCTCTTAATTGAGCTTTCTTGTGACTATCTACAAGTAGATCACAAAATAGTCCTTTATATGTGTAATCACAAGGTTATTTTAAGAATGATACCTATTTTAATAACTTATAAACCTTATTTGTCAACTTTCCTATGAGTTTTAGGAGATTACACCAGTTTAGATACAACTTATTGTTCTTTTTCTACTAAAAACCATATTCTAGGGTTTGAATATGCACACAAAGCTTGATAGCATTAAATTAATTATTTATTCAAATTAAATAATATTTTCAATAGGTGACACTTGAATATAGTCTTGAGTACTTCCCTCAACTTCTCCAATTTTCTAAACAAAATCATAATTTTTTTCCATGTGATACAAGAGATTACATGTGACTATAGATACACAGAAAATAGGCTTTAGAAGGTTTCAATGACATGAACTTTGGATCAAGTATAAATTATCTTCAAATGAAGTTGGATTTAATTCACATAAGAAATAAATTTGTGACTAAAATAAATTAAGTAACAACACACATTTCATTCATAATAAAATATTTCTTTTGACTACATAAACCCCTATTCTATCTTGGCAGACTATCAAGTCTACTTGTAGTCATGAAGTTCTTCACTTTTAAACTTATTTTGATCTTCAATTCCTTATTTGTATTATCTTACTTGGATTTTTCTACATTTGTCTTGGAATCTTCTTAACAACCTTGTTTTCAACATAAAAATGAATTTTTAATTAATGGGTCTATCAACATGCACAAATAAATAACATTTAACATGTAACCTATAGCATATATATAGTAATGATGAATTAATTCATACATTACATATAAGACATACACATTTTCACATGTAGGTATGTAGTCACTCATACATGACATCTTCCTATGGTCATGTTATGCTCACCCATTTAAGACATGAATGCATCTAATCACCCTAGTATAGTCCATTTCTACCTAATATACCATGAACACTAAATAATATACCTAAACCTTAAACCCTAATCCCTAAACATTGAAACCTTAACCCTAATACATTATCCCTAAAATAAAAAATAAATCCATCAACCCTAAAATGTAGACCCTTAACATAGAACATTAAAAAATTAAACCCTATAATTTATACCCTAGACCCTAAACCTTAAAACCTAAACCATCAACCCTTAAATCTAAACCCCAAATCATAAACCAAAAATCCTATATCATAAACAATAAACCATAAAACATTAACCTTATACCCTCAATTTTAAACACTAAACCCTAAAGAATTAAAATTCATGAATGTGAAACCCTATACACTTAACCCTAAACCCCAAAAACCAAAATCTTGACCCTAAAATCTTGACCGTAAAATCTAATCCAAAAACCTTAAGCACAAAATCATAAAAATTGAACCCTAAGCCCATAACCATAAAACCTCAAAATGAAAACTATAAACCCTAAATCCTAAACCTTAAAACCTAGATTCCAAAAATAAAAAAATAACCCCAATCACTAAAATATAAATCATGAACCGTAAACCCCTGAAATTAAACCCTAAAGAATGAACCCTAAACCTGAGAACTAAAGAAAAAAATTAAACCCCAAACACTAAAACTTGACATCAAACCTAAAACCCTAAATAATATGCCCTAAATTAAAAACCTAGGCCCTACCCCCAAACCATAAACCATAAAACACTAACCTTAAATTGAAAAACCAAACAGAAAATACCTAAACGTTTAACCCCTAACCCTAAATTTGAAAACACAAACCCTAAACTCTAAATCATAAATCTTAAAATCCAAACCTAAACCCTACACCCTTAAAATTAATATCTAAACTCTTAATCCTAATCCTAAAACCATAAAATATAATTCATAAACCCTAAAGATTAAATCATGAACTTAAAATTATAAACCCAAATCTAAAACCTAAACACTAAACCTAAATCCGTAAACCATAAATCCTTAACCTTGACCTTAAACTTGAACCTAAAACTATAAACCCTAAAACATAAATTCTAAAGCATAGATAATAAACACTAAATACCAAACCCTAAGTGAAAAACCCCAAATACTAAATAAATAGCATGAAGTTTGAAATTCCAAACATTCAAACAAATCCCCAAAATTAAAACTCTAAACCTTACACCTTAAACCCTAAACCTTAAGTACAAAACCAAAAACCCAAAACCCTAACCGTAAACACAAAAACTCAAACCTAAAAGCTAAACCATTAAAATTGAGTGAAAAACAATAAATTCCAAACATTTAACCATAAAATATAAAATTTTAATCCATAAGTCCTAATCACTAATCCATAACACTAAAACTTGAAACCTAAACACTAATCCCTCTATCCTAAACCCTAAAATGTTCATATTGAATCATCAACCATAAACTTTAAACCCTAAATTTATAAATACTAAATCTATAACCATAAACCATAATATTGAGTTGTCAACTATATAGATAAAGGGGAGGGTTCAATGGTTAAGCCATATATTGAAAGGATAGAGTGCATTTTCACCTGTATAGATAAAAGAGAGAATAAGTACATTCATGTAAAAGGCTTGAATGTGGATTCTTGTTGAATTCCTAAATAATTTGTAATTTTTTAAACTAGTGGTTTTATAAATATGTAAAACTTATTATATTATATCATGAAACCTATAACATACTTATGGTAATGATACATTTTTCATACATTACATTTACCCCATACCTAGTACTACATGTAGGTTTGTCTCTCATACGTGACATCTTCCTATGGTTTTGATACAATCACTCATATTAGAAATTAATTCACATAATCACCATAGTATAATCCATTTTCACCTAAACCATTAACCCTAAACCCTAAACCCCAAACCTTAAATTATAAACCCTAAACCCTAAATATTAAACCCTAAACACTAAACCCCAAACCCTAAGTCATAAGCCCTAAACCATGATCACTAAATAATATACCTAAACCATAAATTCCATAAAACTTGAACACTTAACCATAATGAATTAGGCCTAAACCTAAAAAAATAATACCTAAAACATAAAACCTAACCTAAACATAGAACCTTAAAACCTTAAACCATAGGCTTTATACCCTAGACCCTAAGGCCTAAAACTTAAACTTTAGGCCATTAACTCTAAATCCCACACCATAAAGCTAAAATACTAAATCCTAAACACTAAAACATAAAAACATAACCCTATACCAACAATATTAAACACTAAACCCTAAACATAAAATTTAAAATCATTAACCTTGAACCCTAAACACTAAAACCAAATTCCTAAACCTAAAATGCAAAACCTTGACCCCTAAACTCTTGAAACTAAGCCCTAATTTTGAAATCTAAAGCACTAAATGCTAAAAATTGAATGTTTAATCCTAAACAACAAACCTATAACCTAAAAACCTTGAACCCAAAATCATAGATCATAAATCCTAAAATAATAAACCCTAAACCTTAAAACCTAAATGCCATAACCCAAATAATCAACCCCAAACACTAAACTAGATAAACTTTGAACTATAAAGCCTTCCTACAAAACCTTAAAAATAAAATTTAAATGATATAAACTAAACCTAAATGACAAACACTAAACATACATTTTGGAGACCACACCATCGAATAATGATTTTAGTGTTGGTAGTTCTACTCAACCCCCTCTCCACTTCCTATCATAGTTACTACACAAGAGTAAAGAATTCAATACAAAGAGAAAACATTTAATATCAAAGTTAGTGGCACAAATTATAATAATATATACTCATAACCCACATCATTCTCTAAGAATAACCCAAAAACATGAGAATATCTAAAATGATTTGACACTTTTGCTCAATGTTTGTAACCTAAATAGAGAATAAATAATTGTGCCCATAATAAGGATTTCACCTCCCCATAAAAATAGGAATAGATATGAGGAACTAACACAATATTACACTCATTAACATCTATATAATTGAGGTGATAATGGGGTTAGATCTAACAGTTTCAAAGGTAAAAACTATGAAACCATCAAGAAATTTCAAAACACACGTCATCAAGTCTATTAATAGATGGGTGAGTTGGCAATAGGGTATCAACAACCCTTAGTGTGGCCTAAGGCCAAAGATCATACTGACTCAAAAGATCCAAATTTTTTTAAATCAATTAAATATCCAAGAAGGAACAAACCATGATACACAAATTTGAGGGCAAAACAAAGGTCAGGCCAACATTTGATCTTGCATTAAAGATGAAACATAGTTTCTCTCATACATTTATTATTTATTTCTGAACTTGAGTATACGTAGAATTACAGCATTTATTTAATTTCAAGGGGAAATTATAATTTTTCCTTTTTTATAACTTGTTTTCCCACATATTAATTTAAAGAACATCCTCATCTCATAGTAGATATAAGTTATCATCCATGTCATGATTATCATAAGGATCCCATGATAATCACACTCATTTTTAATAATGCATCATTAGCAATGAAACTTGTCCTCCTAATAAATTTTAGTCTTCTAATGCAACTTGGGATCTTAATTCAACTCAAGCTAGAAATGTAACTTGGGCATGAAATACAACTCAAGCTTAAAATACAACTTAGGCTAACAATGCAACTTGAGATCCCAATACAAATCACACTCTCAATGTATCTTGGGATCTAGAAATAAAAATTGGGCTTCCAATGAAACTTAGGAAAGAAATTAAATTTGGGTTATAGATGTAAATTAGAATCACAATTCAACTCAGCTTCACAATGCATCATGGGATCATAATGCAACTTGAGTGGAAAATGCAAGTCAGACTCACAATGTAGCCCATTTTAACTTACCAACATTATATCAATTTAACATTGAATAAGAGTATAGTTGTAATCATATTAACTTATTTTCTAAGACATAGGTACATCCTCACATCAAAAGATCATACCAACATCATTTTTTTTAACTAAGGAGGAAACATAGTTTACTTTTTTATAACTCATTTTCTAAATAAAAGTATATGAAGCAAGAAAAAAGAGGAAATTTTTGATTTTCAATCATCCCTCATCATTCAAAATGAATTTCCAACATGAAATTGCAAGTAGGATATTATCTTATCTCCATAATGGAAATTATTCAAAAATATCCCTACAGTACTCCATCATAGCCCTATTTTATCAACCAAATATGATTGAGAATATCAACTCAAAACACTCTAATTAGTACAAAAGGAATCAAAGCAATATTTAAGATTCATTTAAAAAAGATATTGTTTAGTCTGAGATAAATTTATATTGACTACTAGATTGGAACACAATCAACTAGATGAGTGAGTGACTAGGGATGATGAAGGAGTGTTTAGGTAGGATCATGGCCAATGAGGGAATGGTTAGGGACAATGAAGGATGATGAAGGATGGTTAGATTTTATAAGTGAGTGATTAGATATGATGATGGATAATGAAAGATCATGAATGATTGAGTATGGTTGACAATAAATGATGATGGTTTATGAGGGAGTTATTAGGGATGATGAGGAATGATAAGAGTGTGACTAAGGATAATTGGGGATGATGAGAGAATTATTATTTATGACTAAGGATGATGAAGGATGATGAGGGAATGTTTAAGGATGATAAGGGATAATGAGGGATAATTAGGGATGATGGGGATTGATGATGGAGTGATTAAAAATAATTGGGTGTGATGATAGCCAATGAGGGAGTCTTTTGATATAATGAGGTGCAATGAGAACTGATAAGGAAGTGACTCAGGATGAAAAGGGAATAGTAGGGTTGGTGAAGGAGTGATTAGGGTAGATGAGGTTCAATGAGGGAGTGTCCTATGTGAATTTTAAGTGCTAGAATATGAATTTATTCTATGTGACTTTAGAATAGTGCATTAGATTGGAATTGAGGAATGCATGGATTAACCACCTATAGAACATTTGTTTTAGACTTAATAGTATCTTTTAAAAATTAATTTTGAATGTTTTGTTGATTCATTTTATTAATAATAGTGTGTATTATGGTGACTAGCTACATTCTTTTTTGGGGCAAGTTATTCTATCATGACTATAGGTAGATGTCATGTATGAGTGAAGACATATATACATATTGTAATAGCTATTGAATAGATGTCATGTATGAGTGACTATAAATGACTATATGTATGTTACATGTTACATGATACATGGCAGTCATTATTCATATTAATATACCAATTGATTAAAAATCCCACACGTTATTTATTAATATGCCTTCGATCTTAGGTATTCAATTGGGTATGGTATACTCAAGTAGGAAAAGTAGGTAGGGCATAGTCAATTAGGTAAAATAAGGGGAATAAACAATAGTATATATTTATTACATATGTAACATGATTTAAGAACTCATTTATCATTATATCTTCCAACCCTAAAATTATTAAAACTAAGTATTGACTGAATTGGATTTTAAAAAACTAACTTCTAAATGGTAACTCCTACATCTCTAGAATCGATATCATAAGATGCAAAGTGGACATAATTTATTATATTTATTAAAATAAATTTAAATTATAATAATATAAAATGTAAAAAAGATTAAATGTAAAATTATACTTAATATATCCTTGCACACAAATAAAAAATAACACAACAAAAAAAATCCAACACAAACTACACACAGAAATAAAAATGTAACAAAAAATGCATACATCTATTTAAGCATGATAATAAGCAGCTAAAATTACACCCAAAAAATTAAATATACATTTATTACAAAGGTTGTGTGCCCTTTTAAAAAGGTATACACCCTTTCAACATTTAATTATTTTAATTTTACATTTTCACTCCAAATTTGCTTTGGGTATAGCCTTGTAGACGTCTAAACCTAGCTTGAAACTAGTTGTGGAGCATCTCACTTAGTTTTTAAGAAATTAAGATTCCTTTCTATCTTTGTTGACAAATCCAATCATGTAGATTCTATTATTTAAAAAAATATGGATTTGTAGAGGTGAACGCGTAGTTTTTGAATATATAATTTTCTTAATGTTAAACTATTTTTATAATTATTGCTTAATTTATACACAACATACCTCATTATGGATTATATAGATATCAATATAAGTAATTTTATAATTTTTTAACCATTAATCAAAATTGTATAAAACTTATACCTAACCTATCTACACATTTTTGGCTATGATTTGAAATAAAAATCAAGAAGTTAATGTCAAAAAGTTGTGTTCGTACACTTTTAGTTCTAATTTTATAGTTGTCTTAACTTATAAAATTATTTAAAAAAATGTATTCATTGAAACATTAATAAAAAATATCCTTACCGATATTTAACATTTAATCTATGCATATATGAAATTTCATATATCAATTCATTCATTTCTCAAAAGAGTGTGTCCATACACAAGTAGTTTCCTTATCTTTTCACAAAAAAGGGTCAAGTCATTGTCATAAATGCATCTATTTCACATACTTTTATAATATAGGTATTGAAACAAATTATATATTTATAAACTAATTTTAAAATGACACAATTCATATTGTTGCATCATTGTAAAATTCTTTTTCGAAGTGTCTCTTACCTTATCACCCATGTTCAACTCGTATAATTCTCAAAAAATAAGTGTCACTCTATAACCCCACTTTTATCCCATGTTATCCTATATCTACCCTTTAAATTAAAAAAAGATGTATATGAATTGTTTCTATTGTTTTCTCATGTACCAAATAAGCATATTGAAAAAATAATTGTGGTATATTTGTACACATGGTTCCAATTTCAAGGAAATTATTCATATTTAGAGTGGAGGGATTTTTGCTTGGATTTTAAATATTTTTTTGATATAAACATTTTAATAAATTTTTTATTTTACTAGATTTCACTACAAATATTTTTCATCAAACATTTTTTCCTAAGTTGATAAATTTTTCAAAATAACATTTTGATATCGATTTGTAGTCTTCATACCTAAATTCAAGCCTTCTATAATAAATCGTATTCAACTTTGGTGGCTATAAAATGTTTCCTTCATATTCAATTGAGGCACAAAAAAACCTAATTTAATTAAAAAAAAAATGATATCAAATTAATAACCTAAATAGATATGTAAATGGTATAAATAATGTAATGTTCATAAATGAAAAAAACACATGTTAGAAGAGGTTCATAAGGATTTTATATCAAGGTCAAATTTAATTGGATATTTTAAGAGACCTAGGATTATAATAGATGGATATTTTCACAATTGTGTTAATGGTTAAAAAATATGGCGAAATAAAAAAATTGATCATTGAAAACATTCAAATGTATAATTAGTGATAAATTTCCATAATATTATTTCAATTATTCATTGGAATTTTGTATGTAATTGAACATCAATATCCCACATAGATGGAAATTTGATGGAACATATGATTCTAATAAACTAAAACATTCTAATTCATTTCATGGTTAAAAAGAATAAAGATATGCAAAAACTTGTGTTGATCGAGTGGATTCATGTTGATAGGTTACACTTTTTGTGTTGATTTTGGTGAATAAAATATAGAATTTAGGAATGGAAGAGAAACATGACATTAAATTTTGAAAGAAGTTATTATATAAACTAATAATATATTATAAATATAATATGCCACATGATAATATTTTTTAATAAATATTTATATATCCATGTATTGCTTTTATAATGAATTTTAAGAGTTAGTTTGTATTATTCCCTTAAATCTACAAATAGTGTTAGTTTATATTATTCCCTTTAATGTACAAATAGTGTTAACATTTTACACAACTTATATATAGAAAAATATTAAAATTATATAAGATACATTTTCACATGTTCTACATTAAAACTTTTTGTGCCTAGTAATTTTTGTGATAATTTTTTGTATATATTTTATTTATGACTAATTTTTTACTAAAAAAATATCATAAAAACACATATCTATTTTATTATGCACACCAATGGACTTAAATTTTTAAAAATATGATATTATTTTATAGGGATGAAAAAAAATTTATATAATGCCTCATGATTGTCTACAAATTTTTATTATTTATTTATTTTTATTTTTTTGATTTATAGTTTTATTTATCTATTGATTCTAAATTTGATTCACTAAAAGGTGTAACCTATTAGAATGTTTTTATTCAGTCAATGATAATAGTCATGCCCCATATTGGTGACAACATGTCAGAATATTATTACTTTTAATCATTGAACTATTTTATGTAATTCAAACTTTTTAATTAATTTATCTTATATTATTGAAATTTAAATTCAATATATTATTCATATGAGTAGTTATATAATGTTATTTTCATTTTTTTTAACTCTTTAGTTTTAATGGTCTCTATTTGTGTGTTAAAAAAATTAAAAATATTTTGTTTGTAGATAGACAAGCTCAAAGAAAATAATGATAATATTAATATGAATGGTGTTCTAGTTCTTAGTTTCCATAAAAGGAATATCATAGTAAGAAATTTAATGTAAACAAATGGCATCA
The DNA here is from genome assembly GCA_037957365.1 of Torreya grandis. Lineage (NCBI taxonomy): Eukaryota > Viridiplantae > Streptophyta > Pinopsida > Cupressales > Taxaceae > Torreya > Torreya grandis. Next base: position 557,521 of record JARHVA010003238.1, read on the forward strand.
AGATACAAAGTGAAATATTATTTTCTCATGCCAAATGTTATGGATATTTTAGATAAGTGTTTAGTTATCTTAAAAATTGTAATGTAAGCATCAATGAGAAAAAAAATATAGACAACATGTTTCCATCATTCTTATAGATGAAATATTTATTAAATATGTTTAGCATGGAATTCATATAAACTCAAAAAAACACTACATTGCACTCCAATGTGTAAGTTATGACAAGTTTCAAAAATCAAGAATATTCAATAAAGTATTAAACACATTTGTGGAGTGAACTAATGGTACTTATAATAATCTAAACATAGTATTTATGAATGATTCTATCGAAAATTATTTTTAATTATAAGAGGAAGTATATCATTGCAAGGACATTCAATATAGATTATAAACGTGAACACCTATACTTGTTAGGAAAATTAAGGTTGATGTCATGATTACTTAAAGATGGATGATGTGTATGTTGTTTTGAATAAATTGTTATAAATAGAAAGGAATGTATATTTATATAAATGATCTTATTTGTGTTATATTTTATGATAGTATCATTTTAGATGTTCTATGGATTATTATATTTTTCATTCATGTTACACATGATATATTGGTTCCTATTATTATTATTAAGAATAGATATGTTATTTATATTTAAGATATATTTCATTAAATATAATGGTATTTTTAAACATAGTGAGCTCTAGGTTCCTCAAAAGTTGTCGATGTTTTTCAAAAATATTGTATTGAAGTAAAATATTGTTATCAGGGACCTTGAGGTTTAGAATAATTTTTACCTAATATCATTGATGTTAGTTATATAAAATTCTATGGGTTTATAGGGCATTCACATATAATTATATTAGGAACCTAGGAGCCAATAGGTTCCCAACGTTTTTAAATATATGTAAAGGTTGTTTGGAACCTAGTGTGAATGAAGTTCAAAACATTTTTCTTTTAATATAATAATGTATAATAATAAAATATATATCAATATATTATTTATAAGAGATATAAGACTTTTTGGAACCTTATGACTGATAGGTTTCTCACATTGTTCTTTATGTATAGTTATTTACTTAATCTTTCTAGTCTGTGATTTTTACTTAAAATTTACATTAATTTACAAAATAATACAACTACATATGATTTTCATATGCCATACAATTAATCCTTACATTTAAATTAATAAAATATGTTTGAATTTTAAGTGAAACATTAAGAAAATCAATAATATTGGACTTAAATCTTTATAATATAATCAATACAATTTTTTTAATTCAATAACAAGCACTATATTAATATTACCATTGATGAGAATAAATAAATATCTTTATTAGAATCCAATTCTTGAGATATTATAATATAATTTTATAAATATTAGAATTTCATTTCCCTAATGTTGGAACCCTATTTATTTGATATTAGAATTCATTTTTCTTGAAATTGGAATTTGATTTCCTCAATATTGAAATCTAAATTCCTCAGTATTAGAATATAATATTAGTTAATTTAGATTATGAGATAAACTAAAATATGCTCATATTTACTGAAATGATGATTTTGAGGTATGTACTCATAACATGCATTCATATTTTTTAATTATGCGTATGTCATTTGATGACTATAAGTATGTTCCACGTACTTTAATTTGCATGATCCTTCTCCAATAATCATTTGTAAACCATAACCTCATTTAGGGACATTAATTTCCTAAATAATAATAAAATTAAAAATCACAACCCATTTCAACTCCTCTCTTGTTTGATGCACATCTTCGAATAACATAATCGCTTATTTTGTATTATACTTTACATAATTCAAAAATGTTTTATTTATTACCACTATATAATCCAAATATGCAGCATTTTTGGTTAATTTGATCCATTACCCTATCAAAAATATTCTTGAGATAATAATCCATCTATCTAATTCATAGAATACATCATTAAATTTTAAATTAAAATTGTAGTGTATCATGCTTTAATCATAAAATCCTTTATTACTATGTTGATTTCAGACACTTTTTTTAATGTCATACATGTCTTCTCATTCATTATTTAGGGTGTTTATATTTATAATCTATGTGGTCGAAATAATGAATATTTATCCCATAATATCCAATCTTCCACATGCTTGTGTCAACAAATACTTCACTAGTTTCTCTAGTATCCCAAAGTATGTTAGCTCATTTAGCTATAACAACCCTATATGCACTAAGTATCTCTTCACATTTCTCTATCGTCCTATAAAAATATTTGATATTATGTTTTTATATTTTTAAAATAATCAACCATCTAACTTATTTCATATGTTTTCAATGTCTCTCCATGTAGTAAAATTCTTAGATATTACATGAGCATTGCCAAGAATGGATGTTTGTTTTCCATCTTCTTATTTTTTGATGGTGATGGTCTCTCATGTCTCTAAATTAATTATTGTGATAATGTTTTTACAAATTTTCAATCTATATTCCACTATTGTTTCCCCTTGCCTTACATCATTTTCTTATCTTTGAATTATTCTTGTCATTCCATGTCCTCATGGCATTCACCTCCTCTCCCTTAGAAGTGATCAATTTTATAGAGGAAAGCCTCATTTAAACCCATTTATTAATTTACTTTAATAGTCTCATGATCCTATTCAGAGCTTTACCTACCTATGTAGCTTGGAACATATGATGATGTATCATATAACCATCATGCACCCATTCTCTACAAATCTTATTCTCGCATTATTCAATCATTTTAATTTTAATGTTAGTTTCTTCTCTCACTCAAATATTATCTTCCCATTTAGGATATTCTAAATTTAATTTTAAAATGACATTTTTAAATGCACCATTTATCTCTTAAAAATATACACGTGTTATTTCCTTATCTACCCAATTTATTTACTTTTGTGTGCTCCCACATCCTAAATTGATGTCATGAAATTGTCTCTTCATCTTCTCCTTATTCATTACTGGGTTAGGCACACCCTTTTCATTTCCAAACTTTCCTTACACATATAATTTCATATTCCACTTGAAACATTCCACTTTTTATCCCATGTGAAGTATTTTGGTCCAAATTTGCACAACTATCTACAATTATTTCCATTATTTCCATCCCCATACTTATTATGTGCCAAGTCTTCTTTCACATGTTATTTACCTATGAAACATTTTACCATTCCATATTTTTCCAATTTTAGTGATATATTTAAAATAAATATCAATTCATTCCACATACATAATTTATGTTTTATATCTAAGTGCATTATATGACTGGTATTTTATCTCTTTAATTACACACATGGTCAAATATCCCCTCCAAAATATACTTGTATGTTTGACATAAAAATCAAAAAAGATTCCTCTCTCAATTAATTTATTTGATTATATGTGATTATAAACATAAAAAAAATTAAACATGTAAATGAAGCCAAAATAAAACCAAGAAATATATTTGCATAAATTTTTTCTCTTCAAAATGAAGCCTTATGTATAGCTTCCTTTATACACCATTTAAAAATAGTTGAAGCGTATTCCAAAAAATCATCATTTTAAATAGTGATATAGCATTTCATAGTTGTTATTGATCTCTTGTGTAATAATAAGGTTAAGTTTACTAGGCAACCTTTTATCATTTTCTCTTACCATTGTTCATTCACTTCCAGCTCCCTAGTGAGATTTCTTTCTTGACCTTTTTTCTATACAAAATGTCATTATGTATTGTTTTATTAATTAAACTATTCAACAATAAATTTTGTGTTTGTGCATTATTTTTCTTGTGTAGGTCTTCCTTGGGAATTAATTCCAATTTTCCTATTTCCCTAAACTTTATCCTAATCATGCATGAATTCTCAATTAGTTCCTACATAATTTTATTTTCTTCATTTTTCTTGTCTGCATCAACCTTTGCATTGACCAACTTATAAATTTATGGTTACTTAAATTATTCATTTTTAATTTTAGTTTCTCAATTGGTTATTTATTTATGCATGGGAACCATATCATAGCCTTATTTAGTCCTTTCTTTTTATATTTAATCATTTTTTGGCTTCTTCTCATCTACTAGTCACTAAATGTGAACCCTCAATATCCACCTTTGCGGGTTTATATATTTTTACATTTAATGTTTCCTTGAACTTATGGGCATATTATTGGATGGAATATAATATAACAATTATTCACTTGTCTATATCAAATATTCACTCTTTTGTAAAGTCCCTGGATTCCTCGCATACATGGTAACATTGAAGATATTGTTATATTACTCATCCAAGTGTAGTTTTTCCATGAAATACATGCCATGTTCGTTATATATGGGAAAAATTCTTTTCCATCCACTATCAAAGCTCGTATAATGTTGTTGAAAGTTCATATTATCTTGGTTGTCATTACACCATGTCCTTCACAATAATAAGGGATAATTATATTCTTTAGTCAATTCTAACACTTCAAATTCTTCTAGGAAATCTAATCCTAAGGTTTAAATATTTGAATTAAATAAAACCCATATAACCTTGACTTCATCTTATTTTCCATGAGTAACATATTCATTGAAGGTTGTAAGGATGGATTCTTCATCTAGTTTCATGCCCATTTTGTCAATGTATTCACCTATGCACCATATAAAATAGTATGCTGATATTTAAAAATAATTTATATTAGCATCAATTATTAACTCCTAATCATAAGGTGTATTATTTATCAATAACATTCTGTAGGGTATTATTGAAAAAATTATCATTCATCCCCAAAATTAGTTTAATCCATGATTTTAAAAAGACATTGCCTATCATGTCTTCAAATATGAAAAAAGTTATGTGACTTCCTCAACTCCATGCTTATGAAGAGTTCTTCTTATGATTTATTTGAATTTTTATCTCATCTCATGTCTAGTTTAAACATCAATTTTCATATTTTTTATCATCTCTTACACTTTCATAAATATTATTATGTACATGTGACTCTCGATATATATTCTTCAAAAAATCTTTATTATATTTCAAATTATCTAATTTTAGTAGTTAGTCAACGATCCTTGCACCTCTTTTATCAATACCACACTTGGTTTCTTTATTTTTATCTTGGAATGTAAATTATACCTTACATCTATCTATTTTATACACAAATTATTTTTTATCCTTCAATTAGAATCATGTATGTATCTTTATGTGTTGGACCCTTTTAGACTATTTTTGCAATATTTTGTAATGAACCTGAATACTATCAAGGAAAAGAATCAATATGCACAATAATTTTTAAAATATAACCCATATTGATTCATATTGAATTAATGAAATAATAACATATAGGTCCATGAAATATAACTAAAATTATAATCAGAGTAGACATGTAAAATTCAAAACTCTAAAAAATTTAAAGAACTTGACCTATTATTTTTAGCAACTTTTATTTTTTATAAGTTTTGCATGCAATCTAAAACAACTCTAAAAATATACAAATATCTCATAAGTAATAAAATTAACCTAACATATTTATTTTAACTAAGTTCAATGTATGGTTACAAACATACAATAATTATAATAATTGGAAAATACCAAAAAAACATTAAAATGCTTTTTTGGATCATTAGATGGACACATATGGCCTCAATTATTTTTGAAAACGTCCCTATGTGGATAACATAGTTTATGGATGACTATTAATTTTTTATACAATTGATTTGATGCAAATGAGAGTTCAAATAGAGTTATAAATCAAAATTTATGGACTCTAAAAGTTTGGGCTCTACAACATTTTCCACTAGTTGCAAAAAATTGAACTCCTACAAGTTGCTTTGATTGTACTCTTGCCATTTATTTTTATCAATATTATTCAGATACCATTCTAAAATATAAGTATTATCTACCTATTTTAATCATCCCCACTATACCAAATCCCTATCATAACTTCCTTACCTTTTGTTTAATGTCTTCTTATTTAGAACCTACACTATCTTTTCCATTTTCTTCTTTGGTACCTGCTACTTCGAAACTAATTATTCATGTTTTTCCCATTCACCATATTTTCCATGTAAATAATATAAATATGAAACACTAAATACTATAGATATATAAAAAAAAAATTGATAAATTTAACTCATAAGCATTGTCATTGATTTTCTTCACAATTTTGTATAGTCTAATTTTCTTGTTGTTCAACTTATTGTGTTTGCCTTTTAAGAATATTTCTTTCCTCAAATAAACCATCACAAAATTTACTTATTCAAATACCTTTGACCCTATTTTGAAATTTTATATTTTTCATTACATTCCTAAATTTTTTTTCTTACTTCTTATTAAAACTATTATATATGGTCTGCAAATGCTTTTTCATCATCACAAATCAATTTGTAATAGATAATTATATAAAATCTAAAATGACCATAGGATTTCTCACATAAAAAATTGAAATGCCAATTTTCTTATTGATCTATGCACTGAAATATTATACACAAACTCAACATGTGGTGAATTCAAGTCTCATTGCTCGGGCTTCTTTTAAACTATGCATCTCAAGAATTTTCCCAAGAACTTGTTTATGTATTCTATTTATCCATAATTTTATGGGTGGTATGAACTACCGAATTGTAGCTTAGTACCCATATTATTACATAAATTCCTCCAAAAATGACTTATAAATTTCATGTCCCTATCTAATGTAATTATTTTTATAAAACCATGCTATCTCACAACATCCTTTTAAAAATAATTCTGCAACTCTAATGGCATCATTGGTTTTCTTACATATAATAAAAAGAACCATTTTATAAAAATTATCTACAACAACAAAAATTGAATCATTACCTCTCTATGTGTTTAGTAACCCTAACATAAATTCCATACTAAAATTTGTCCATGGTCCTGTTTGGATAGGTAACACTATGTGCAACCCTATATTCTCTATATGTCCTTTATCGACTTGACATATCTTACACCTTGAAAAATATATTATCACATGTCTCTTCATTTTTGGTGAGAAAAACTTCTCCTATATCAAATTTATTATATTAATATTATCAAAATGTTGAGCTAAACCACCATTATGTAATTGTCTTATAATCTTGTCTCTTGGAGACCCAAATGGAATACATAGTTGTTTTCCTTTAAAGAGGCAACTGTAGTGTATAAGATATTCATCATTAAAATTATGTCTCACTTGTTAATGGATTCCTACATTTCTCAACTATCTTACCAAAGTATTGATCAATATCATATAATTTCTCAAAATTTTCAAATCTAACTACTTCACTCACCGTAGTAGTTAGAAACATCACTTTTATACTCAAAGAATCAATTACCTCAATCAGATTTCCTAATTTATGCTTTAATGAGAAATTATCACCCTAAAATATATACGTCAACCTTACATGCCTATTATTTAACTAGATTTTAGTGTTTGTATACTTCAAGGCCTCATGATTAGTAGATAGGATAAACTCCTTAGGCACTAGGTAATGCCTCCAATGTCATAGTGCTTGTATAAGGTATACAATTTAACATCATATGTAGAATAATTTTCTCTTAACATATGACATTGGTTTTCTTTACTGAATCAACACAATACCAATTACCACATATGAATCATCATAATCAACCTCAAACAGTTTGCTAAAATCTAGTAATGCCAAAATATGATTTTTTATAATCTTCTTCTTCAACAACTTAATGTTTTTTATTGTTGCTCTTGTACATGTAAATTATTTTCCTCTCGTAGAATTTATTATTAGTGCAATAAGACTACTAAAATCCTTCATGAAATTTCTTTAAAAATATTATAAAACATGGAAACTTATTACCTCCATGATGATCTTTAGAATAGGCGCCTCAACAATTGAATTTATTTTTTATTCATCCATTATTACACAATCTATCGAAACTACAAATCCTAAAATTACCAAAATATTTTGCATAAACTTTAACTTAATCAAATTTGCATATGGATTATTATTTCTTAAAAATTCTAATACCATTCTCACATGCCTTAAGTACTCCTATTTAGTTTCAATGAATATCAAAATACCATCAAAATAAACCACCACAAACTCACCAATGTAATCTCATAACATTGTATTCATCAACCTTATAAATGGTCGAGGTGCATTAGATAATCTAAATGACATAACCATCCACTCTCATAAACCATCTTTAATATTTAATGTTATTTTCCATTAATCTCCTTCATGAATCTAAATCTTATTCTATCTACTCCTTAGATCAATCTTGGAAAAAAAAATTCTATTGTAACCACATCCAACATATCATCTAAATGAGGTATATGAAATCTGTATTTGATGGTAATTTTATTAATTTCTCTACTATCCACACACATCCTCCACACTTCATATTTATTTGGAGTTTGTAATGTTGGTTTTGCATATGGACTTGTGCTCTCCCTTACTACACCATTCTTGACTAATTTAGTAACCTATTTATTCATTTATCCATGTTTTATTAGACTAATCCTATAAGTTTCTTGATTGGATAGATCTAATCTTGGAATTAAATAAATATGATGTTGAATATATCTCTTTGGTGGTAAACCATTTGATAACTCATTAGGTATAACATATGCATATTATTTCAATATTAATTTTACTTCTGCTAGTATTTTCACCACTTATGTGCCTTCTTTATTCACTACTAATACATAACAACCTATCATCTTTATGTCTTTGATAAATTATTTTATGGATAACAATATTTTATCCTTCCCTTTTTATTTAAAAGTTAAAAAAGGTACTAAATACCACTTTTCTATAAATTATGTGTTATTTGCTGCACCATGAATTACCTTTCTATAAAACTACCATGTCTTTCCTAATAACACATGGCATGCATCCATGGGTATAATATCAAACCATATTTCATCCCTAAAAAATATTCTTATAGAAAACTTGATTAAGCACATTTTATCTACTATAACATCATTCCCTTTATTAAACCATGAAATATGATAAGGATTAGGATGTTTTTCACTTTATAAAAATAGTTTCTCAATCATGTCCTTAGAAACCATATTTTCCTGATTAACACCATCTATAATTAATTTCCATATATTTCCTCTTGAAGTTCACCTTGTTCAAAAAATATTTGTTTAAGACATGCATCACCACCTTATTTAATTTTAAACTATTCATTCCCTAAAGCAATCATTCTTCTTCTCATCATGATATGTTTTCTAATATTCATTGCTAGAAATTTAGTATTTTTCTCTTCTATCTGAACCTCAACTAAATTCACTCTTGAGTAATTCTCTTGACTCATTTATTGATCTTGGTAGTTCATACACTCAAATGATATATGTATTTCCTCTCCACATATATAACAAAGATATGATCTACATTGACTTGGAAACCATCATCTACCACAACCATATCCTTGTCCTATCTAAAATCATCTTCCTCTTTTTTGGTATTGAAACCCTCGTATATTATATTCTTGTCTTTTTCACCACATGATGATTTTTCTATATTGATATTAAACCCACCTCTATTTTTATTGAGTCCACCTCATCCCCTTCTTGGAGGATATTATCCTCTTATGAGACCAATACCATATGATATTATGAAATTCTATATATTTTTTTCTTCTACCTTCAAAGATAATTGATGAGCCTCTTTCATGCAAAATATTCTATCCATGCTCAATTCATATTGAATGTAGAACTTAAAACCATTTACATACCTTGCATCCATTTTTTTTTTTATTTCATCATGATCCACTATACTCTTATATATTGTTACCTTTTTTACCTTATATTCTAGAATCTTTGGTATAGGTTTGTGCACAATACACATGAAAAAATTTCTCCCATAATTTCTTCTCCATATTTTCCATGATTTGATATTCTCTTTACCTTTTCTCTATATTTTTTTTGACAAGTGATCCTACCAAGTCAATGCATCACCCTTAAATTTCATAGATGAAAACTTTACCTTATATGTATTCTCCCAGAGTTTTCCATTTGAAAAAAATTTCTGTGCTATTCATTCAGTCTATCAACTCTCTCTCTACTTTTAAACTCCATAATCTAAAACACCAACCTTGATACCTTCATTACTTCCCTCTAAATATCTAACCATTCTCTATTCCATTGATGGTGGTTTTTCTTTTTGTTCTTACTCTTGTGGATTTTCTTCTTTATGGTCTATGTCTTCATCTACTTCATCTCCTACTCTCATTTGTCTTTGATTTTCAAAAATTTCAGTCAATTGTTATACTTGTTGGTATATCTTTTGCATATTAATATTCATCTAAGAAATTCCTCTTGATCTTATCACTATCTCTTACACCTCCAATATTTAAACTTGATTTGATACCAAATAATGAACCTAAATAATACTAATGTAAAGAAATCAATAGGCACATTAATTCTAAATCAATAAATTGTATTGATTCATATTTAATGAATTAAATAATTATCTACAAATGCATGAAATAAACCTCACCTCAAAATTGGAAATAACATATAAAATTCTAAATTTTAAAAAAATAAAGAACTTGACATGTTATTATTAACAACTGCTATTATTAGTAAGTTCTACATGAAAGCTCTAACAACTATAAAATTCGTCACATATATTATAAACATAACATTAACCTAACGTATTAATTTAAACTAAAGTTAATTTTTGGTTACAAAAAAGAGCAAATTTTCAAAATAGAAAAATATTGAAAATATATTAAAATGCATTTTTGGACCCTCATATGGCCATGTATAGCCTCTAAATTTTCTCTAATACATTCCTAAGTGGATAGTGCATATTATTTATAAATTATACTTTTTGATATGGTAATTTTGGATCAAATGAGACCTAAAATAGAGTTAGAGATCAAAATTTATGGCCTCCAAAAGTTTGGGATCCACATCATTTTGGCACAATCTTTTGTCTTGTGATCGTCCTGATAATTTTAGTAAGTCCAGTAATTCATACAATATTTTTTATAGTTTCCTTTTCCATACTTTAAATATGTTATAAGACCGTATTCCCTACCTCTACCTTCTCATTGACACCAATAATAACTTCCACCTCAATTATAACCTCCCACTTGTTCTTTTTGTTGCCACCACTTTAGTTTTGATGGTAAATTCCACATTTATTTTGGTTGAACACCTAGTATTGAGTTTGGTTATAATTTTCTTATTTTTCATAAAAAAAAATATTTTATGATTGCAATGCAATGGTATCTTGACACAACCTTATCTCCCTTGCTTGCTTGATATTAAAAATCACCTTGAAATTTTATGTCATAATAATTTTTACATGTATTATATTAACATATCAAATTTTCTTTTTTGGAATTCTAAAATAATAAGCTATTATGAATCTAATGATCACTTTTGTATAATTCACGTGATAATTCCACTACTTGGATCTTTTAATTTGTGTAATTCTTATTGATATAGCTATTCAACTTACATTTGATACTTTCATCTTACAATTTATGTAATTCCCCTTGGTATACCCATTGAACATGAATTTGATACACCACAACACTTTGTGTACTTCATTCACTTAAATTTTTGACATATTTTATATCTATGTTTCCATATTAAAAAATTTTGCTTCCAAAAATGGGTTTTTCCTTGTATCAAATTTTTCAACCACTTGAATTCTAATCACAACATTGGGTGCTTAGCAAAAATTAAAAATGTTATTTGTTTCCAATTTTATTCCATGTCCTAATAACAATCCTTTAACAAAACAGTTTGCATGTTGCAATAAGTGGATGCATGATGACAACTTTAAAAATAATGTTTAAAATGTGTGTCATATACATCCATACTAATACTAAGATATTTATAAATATACTTCAATACAATGATGTTTTTCAATATAACTCTAGTATATGGAATTCCATTGGAAAATTTGGATTTAATTGATATAATTCAATAACCATTTAGATATGGTAAAATTTATTATACAATGTGTGCACATGATTTAGTGGTGTCATCATAGATTGGATTGCCTTTATTTTTGGCATAGTCACTCACTTTTAAACCATATAATCTTGTAATTTTAAATTTGATCTAGAACATCTTCATATCCTAGTTACAATGAAAAATTCATTGGCATCTAGTAGTATACTTTAAAAATAGCTATAACCTTATCTTATTTTTATACTTACTATGTAATTCCTCTAGAGTCTTCACTCATAATATCCACTAATACCCATTTATGTGAAACAACTCAAAATAAATTTGGGGATTGCCATATATAAGATTATGAAAAGGCACTTTGTTCATGGACCCACATAAAAACTAAGATTATGAGTTATTAGACTATTTGGTTACACACTCTTATGCCTATAACAAACATCTTATTGGGTGGTAGTAGACACATAACTGGGGTTACCTCACCATCAAGAAATATTGGGTATGTCACCATAGAGTTAAAATCTAAGTTAAACTTTAATATAAGTAAGTATAGAAATAAAAAGTCATCCACATAAATGTTAACTCACAAGGGTCTAACCAGATGTATAATACATGCACACTTAGAGTATAATATGTATTATAACAACCACTACCTAGGTAGAAGAATCACAACATTAAAATTAGTCAAAGGTACACATTGGTTTTCATTTTGAGACACATAATATGTTGTTTATTTGATAAAATAGTGGTTCATCCATAATATAATGGATGGAATTATTCAATGACATAGATTTAGCTTACTTTTTATATAATTGAGGTTACTCAATGCAACATTTTAATAATTAATTTCATCTCATTAAGAATAATTGTTCGGTCATATGGTTGGTAAAAGGGAATAATATTTAAATCCTCAACATGATAACATATATGAACAAGGAATGCCACTAAGATATAAATATAGGGCATTCACTTCGAGGCACTAACAACCAACTAGCATATAAATTAATACCAAGTATGATTTCAAGGTAAAGAGATTTAAATATATTTAATAGTTGCCTTAAGCATGACTAATTCAAGATAAGTCTCTACTATCCCATAGAAGAAAACCATAACCATTATATCATGACAAATAATGAGTAGTTAAGAATTAGAAACCAATCAAGATAACTTGAATATTTACCACATCTCTATGTTTATGATTATTTCAAGATTCAACTAAGACAATCAATTTAGCTTGAACCTTTGGTAAAAACAATTATCCTCATTTCATGCTTAAGTAATAAAAATTCAAAATGAATTGTAGTTGTGGCATTTTATTAGCAACCATAATATATCAATGCCAATGCCAATATTAATTATGGACCTATATATTTTTGGAAGACATCTTTTACTTTTACTAAATAAGAATGATAGCATATACAATTTCAATATTATAACTTAACCAAAAAATGGATTGAATGGATTCTTTTAAAAATTGAATGTCCAATAAAAATTACTTAAGGTATTAGTTTACTCAAAACACCAACTTTGAGTATCACAATATCCACAAAAACTAAGGGAGATATCAACATTAGGATGACAAATTTACAACTCAGGCATATGCTTCAAACACTCATGCAAGCCTAGACTGAACAAGGGTCATCACAGTTAAATGGGCCAAAATAATTTGATAAAAACTAGGTGTAATATAAATCTTGGTTATACATAGCCTTACTAATTTTTTGTTGACACTTAATAAAAACCATTGAATTCATAACATGTTTTACATATTCTTCATGTCATCCATATATATAACAAAAGCTTCTAAATTAAGGAATAAGATTTTTAAAAATTATACAACTGAATAATATCTCAATCAAACTTTTAGTGATCAATTACACATTTTAATGGATACCCAAACCCTTTCAATTATCAAATTAAGTATACACTAAACCAATAAATCAACAAGAGTGTTAAAATATAAAATTAACTCTTAGTTGTAATGATGAACCAAAATTTTCACACCATAAAAAAAAATGTACTTTTAACCATATTTGATACCATCAAAGTATAAAGTTATGTCATGATGAGGTACACACCATCATTATCACAACTCAATAAGGGTTCTAAGCATAAGTATTTTAATCTCAATAATAGCAATTAGTATGGTTTTATTAACAATATAAAAATGGAACTAATGCTTCATTTGTTGTAAATTAATTTATAGTTAGAATGTATCCATGTAAGTCCCTATATTGAACTAAAATTTACAAGTCTATGAAAGTAGTGCTATATTTAGGTAATATACAACATATCAAAAATTGGAAAAGGTTTTAAAAATAAAAATAATACACTTTCATGCCAAGATTAAAAGGATACAACATCCCATAATATCAATCAAGAGTAATTAGAACCAACATAACATTATTGTGCATATCTAGGTTCATCAGACATTTATTACCAATATAAGTGTAACCAACTTATAATTCTATCATTACTTACAAATTCAACTATGATAATACAATGTCTATAGACATACATCTTGAATGAAATCATAATTGCATACATATAGTTATCTGATATTTGATATCTATGTTTAATAATGATATATTTTATTATGGTATGCATTATTATATATGCAAATCAAATTCATGGTACTAACAATATATTGTTCTTCATCATTATGTAAAATACAAGGTTCATAGCATTACATAAGCATTAATTACATCTATGAAAATTGTTAAGATAAACTCTAAAAAATATGTAATTAATCTACATACTAGATAAAAGGAATCAATCAAACTGACAACACTAAGATCGAAGCATAGGAGATAAGGTGATAAGTCTGCATAAGTTCAACCTGAAGGTCTAGTTTGATGAGACCATCCATTGGTGGACCTGACAACTCCAACCATTAGTTAGATTATGGAATCAAGAATTTGGGTTTTACCAGGTAGTAATGATCATTAGTGAGACACAAGCCATGGTCCTATTCCAAAATAATAATAAAATTGAGAAATCCACCTTAAAGGTAAACAATAGTAATGAATTGATTTAAAAATTCTAATAGGTACTCATAGGGGTAACTTCCCTTGAAAACAAAAGTTTAAATAAGATAGCATTTCATTCATGACTCACATACATATTCACCCAACAAAAGAGAACCAAGAAAAAGTGGCACAACATAAACATAAAAATCTAACCAACAAAATGAGCAGCTAAAAGGTCATACACTTAATAGAATCAACATTCAAGATCCATAGATAGACATATTCGATCAGGGGATATACATTCACATAAAGAAAGGTTAGTTGGATATTCCATTGGTATATAATTCAGATTTATGGGTAAAGATTTAATACTAATATAAAACCCATTAATCCCTTCTTCCTATTAAAGTAATCAAATCATCACAAACATTTAGCTTGGCCAAAATACTTCCAACTACTTAGAGGATGCTTTATAAATTGAAATCACTTGACAAACACTTCCACATACATCCACATTAATTCACACATGAATTTAAATAAAAATTAATCTAATTAAATAGTTAATATTTCATCCATATAAAGACTGAGCCATCACTTAATAGGGTACAGTCAATATGACTTCCTAAGTAAGCACAAAGTATATGAGAGTATATATTTTTAGATATAAATTATTTGACCATTCAAAAAACATAGTTACCTATAGTTACACCACTATAGACAATGTCCAAATAGATTTGATTTAAAATGATATATAGTTTTCCTTGCCAATGCAAGGGCAAATTGATCAAACAAGGGTTTATATCAATTAATGGAGAAATCAATATGGAGAAAAAGAGGTTGATTCTAATAGAATCAAGATACTATAACAAAATAAACTTCGATTAAAATATCATGCAATTTAAGATCATTCACCCTTCAATGCTAAATTAATTACGTCAAAAAGAATCCAATTAAAAAGAGATTTCTATTTAAAAATTAGAGATAATTAAAATTACATAGGTAATCATACATAGGCATAATGGTATTCATAACTTCAATTCTAAAACCCAATCTTCCAGGATCACCCAGCTCATAGGGTTGTTAATAACAATATTTATCTAATAAGGTAGAGGATGAGAAATTGGAATAACTCAATAATGGGTGTGTTAAATTTAATGCAATAGGGATTCACCATGAAGTCTCATGACTTCATAGTGAACCTATAATGGTTCATTTCCCCCTTTAATTTTGTATTCAAATACTCTAGTAATATGAAAAACAAAAACTCAAATATATTTCAATTTAAACAAAAATCTATAACTAGGGCATTGTAGGGTATTATGAGGGTAAGCCTATTGTTCAATGACTCATTTTGGTCTACCGATAAAATTGATCATCTGGGTTAAATCTAATACCCCTTCTCACAAATAGATATGGGGAAATATTGGACACATTTTTGAAAATCAAACCAAGTAAAATATAACAATAATACAAATATAACAACAATACCATTCCAAAAATATATATTGAAGCTTTATTAGTTAATGCTCAATCAACTAAATTAAATTAATGAATTAATGGTTTGTTTATACTAACTACATTAGATTTTAGAATGCAAAAATGAGTCTCAAGCATAAAATTAAATCAAAGTGTCACTTAGTTGGAGGGAATTACATACCACATGCGACTAATTTTATCGATTACTTATTCACCCTTGTCCATTGTCATTATTCCTCAACAAACCATGGATTTTCATAATTTTCCATCCAAATCCCTATGAATATTTTTCCCTTCCCCCTTCTCGCCACTCCATAACCTAGGGTTTTATCCTCTATAGGTAAGTTCGAATCGCATGCCCTCTTCTCCCAAAAATAGTGCATAAAGACTAAAAAACATTTTTTGGAGATCATGAATAGCCAATAAATTCTTCTCCACAAAACCTCAAAAATAATGTATATTGGGGTAAGTTGGGGATAGCCTAAACAACCAAAAATAAAAGATAATAAAAACATCCACCTAAATATTTTATGTGGAGTGTATGTCAACCAACCATATGATTTAAATAATGTAATTGCCTCATGCACCAATCCACTCCTGAACAAAACATTTATGATGATGTATAGGGGTAAAATCATGTCCCAAGTAGCCTTAAGGTCTCATGGGTAGATAAAATCCATATTATGGTAATGTGGCCTAAGATGAAAAGGCTCAACATAATATGCTATAGGAATTAATCCCCTGACGATAATACAAACACCCTTGCAAACAACACACATACACAAGAAACGGAATGCAAGCACAAAATAAAATTAGAATTAAAATAATGGTGGTCTAATAATTTTCTAACCCAAGCAAAGAACAAGGTGATGACTGACGCATACACAAACAACAATAATCATAGACTAAATTGTACACAAAAATCAAAAATAAATTAAAGATGACCCAAAACAACCTAGAGGACTCAGACTACCAATGGATTAAAACTTCACATGACATTAAATTTTACCTATTGGTGTCAATCTAACTACTCATAACTCATACCCATTATTGTCCCAACTGTCAAACTCCATTGTCGTGCCTTGCTCACTTGACCTATTGCTACAACCACAAATGTGGGACATCAATAACATCTTCTTAAGAAATAAACATCAATAATAATAAAATTTTATATGTATAAATATGAAATATTTCATAAATGAATTAAACATAAATACAAGCTACAATAATGTAGTCATAACTAATCAAACATGATAACCAAAATCATAACATATAGGTCAGAGTAATTAGCTATAATAATGATCAGAATGTCAATCAAAGACAAGATAAATCATCTAAACCAATGAATCTATAACCACTATAATGCATTGATTGGAGGGTTTATGATATCCTCCCCCTCTAAAAGAAGAGA
Organism: Torreya grandis; assembly: GCA_037957365.1. NCBI lineage: Eukaryota > Viridiplantae > Streptophyta > Pinopsida > Cupressales > Taxaceae > Torreya > Torreya grandis. The sequence goes on from JARHVA010003238.1 coordinate 575,240, forward strand.
CATCCTGATGATTATTTAAACAACCAAGGATCATGCTTACCAAAATATATTCTATGATATTTTCAATGAAATATTCCATAATATAGAAACACCAACAACTATGTTCCAATAATGAAACAACTACCTAGTAAATCTTTGAATAGTTTACCTTACCAATACAATGTTGGCTATGCACTTATGCAGTAAATTATTGTCAACTTACCTCTCAGTATAACATGAGGATTTAACACACCTCCAAAATGGACACATTTAACTTTACTCATATTCAAAATTATGTCATAAAGATGGTTATGTCCCTTCATAGGAATATATTATCAGTTCACATGTCATCTCATGAAACCATGGTGAATAAATAAGGAATTGTATGCTTTTCTAGCAATAGATTTCATGCATCCAGATTTAGGAAGATAATTTTTGCATTCATTATAACACACATGACCATTTATTTTTGATTATAAATTATACACTACTTTCAAATAGGTGTACTTCCTCTAAACTACTATTTTTTAATCAAAATTCATCATCAAGCTATTTTTTTAATAATAACTATTCCAAAATTAGCAATTTTTATAGCCACCTATGTAGGTGTACCTTTAAGCCCTTTAGGAAAAATCAAAAAAATTTGGTCATGGTGATCAAAATTCACGTTAACGCTTATTCAACATGAAAATATTTAGCACTTTCAAAATAGGGATTATATGTGATAACTCATATAAAGATAGCGACATTAACGAATTTTTTAGCTTAGATATTTAAATCTAGATCAATAGCTTGCTAATAAAAAAACTCTTTGGTTAACCATTTCTTTATTATAGAGATAGGTCACCACTTGAATTTTCCATTTTTATGAAAATAATGAAAATACTTCAGTCCAACCCGATTTTAGTATAATTCTAGAGACCAAAAAATTAGTGTTTCTCAACACACACATGTTATATTTACACAAAGCCTCATATCAATCATTACATAATGACCATAGAAGTTATTAACCCATACTGATTGGTTACTTTATATTCTAATAAGTTCCATTCATGGGTTATTGCAGCATCCTGCACCAACCACACTTAGCATTGAAGAAGACATTCTAGGCACTCAAATGTAACCCTAAGGACTACATCATGCTCTCCACTAAATTTTTCATCTCATAAGATAATTATATGGATTACTATCCCATCATCATTCTACACTTACTTCTTGGCAAGATATATATGTACCTAAGATTCTAATATCTACCTAATTAGGACTTATAATACTCTTTTTGATCTTAAAACTAGCATAAATTCTAGTCATACTTTAAAAAAATAAAAAATATTCATCCCATCATATATCTATTAGATATAAACAAAAATAATACCTTGCCTATAGCATATTTGCTCTTACAAGCCAATGCATGCATGTATTTCATCAAGAACCACCTTGATGATTTTACATAATTGTCCAAATTATAGGACTAGTTGGTGATCAGAAGGCTATAACAATAATATTTCAAAATGATTATTTTTAAAACAACCTCCAAGTGGTGGGTAAAGGAACACCAAACTCTTAATGTAAACTATGCACTAACATCCCACGACCAACTTGTGGCACTCATGGTGTACATCCAGAAGGAATCAGGTGGCTACTTGTGTAAGGGGAAAAAGTGAGTTTTAAGCCTAAAAGATACTCCACTTCCTAAATCATACCATGTTTAAATCATTATAGATATAGTGCCTCTCTACCCTCAACCTCATATTTCCACCCATGTTCAATACTAGAATAGGGATGCAGGATTGTGCCACAAAATTCAACACTATATCCTAGCAGATTTTGAATGATAGAGGTTGGTTTCAAGAGGAAAACATTACATGACATAAGTATTTTATGATCAAATTATCACATAAGAACATGTTAATAACACATAGTCACACTTATTGCATGACATGTTCCCAAGATACTCATACAACATTTTCAAAAACATGGAGCCAAGTAAGGTCCACATGGTTGATATTGGAAGTGTGAGATTCCTTACATAAGTATTTTTATCACCATTTACATGTCTCATGGTCAATAACATATAATCATGTATATAAGGTTCTCATACAATAATGTTGAAACATGGAGAAAATGTGAAAGTTCACATAGTTGACTACACTTACATAGTATATACATTTAAAATCTTACATGATTTAAAATAATCAACAAACACATATTAGTTTAGATGTTATTCAACAAATTTTCAAGAAAAGAAAGAACCACATGAATTAAGACACACATACTTGACTAACGTGTTTCGGTAATTTATGCCAAGGTATTTTCACATCACAATAATTAAGCACACTTGTTAGTGAAGAACAATGGTCCATGATTTCCATCAATCCAGCTGATGTCTAGATACCATCTCAATGACATTAATTATCCATTATATATTACAACATGCTCAGTCCTAGAGATCTTGGGTTTGCAATCACATTCTTTCACAAAAGGCTATTTTCCAAGAAATCCCATAAATCTATTTTAATGAGTTTTATAAATTTACCAATAATGTTTGGTTTTTAGAGTTTAGATGTCTCACAACACTTGATAACAATAGGACATCACCAAAAATTTCTAACTTTCCCAAGTAAGTCAGTCACATTCACCACACTATGCCCTCTAGGCTTGAGTTGCACCCTTGGACCTCCCAAGATATTATACATCAATATTAGTAGATGACTCATCCATGAAAGATCCAAGGCATTGGTTCATTATTCCAACAACAAGCTTATGTTTTCATTCTCCCAATTGACTTGCTCCAACAAGTCAAAGGATGAATAGTGATTCTTTCTTCAATGCAACATTACTTTGGGAAAGGGTGAACTTAACCAAAGTTTGAGGTGAAGGCTATATCATTACCATGGGAATTTTAGTTTCCCATAATCATTAATTTCAAATGAAATCCATAATAAACATCCTCATGCATGTAAAATATATCCATTATCACAATGGACGTCCTCATGGATGTAAAAACTCATCCCAAGATCAATTAAACATCCTCATGGATGGAAAACATATCCATGATCATCATAACATCCTTATGTGATTAAAACATATCCACGATCAAATTAAATAGCATCGTACACACTTAATAACTCTAGATTTTTATATTTATGAAACTACAAGATCATTTATTCAACTCAAAAGAGGCCAAATGCCCATAACAAGACCAAGCTTTTATTCATCTCATGATGTTCACTCACAGGTGGAGATCCTAAGACTTACTGATTTATCTAATTTAATCAAATATTCTCACCCTATTTAGACCTCTAGGATTAAGCCCAACCCTTGATATTTTTGAGGTCATAATGTTCTAAGCATCTACTAATGACTTTCCCATACAAGTCAACAATAGATACCAAACATCATTTCCTCAATTATATGGGTGAAGAGGTTATCATTAGTCTCCTATTGACATGACCATACAAGTCAATAGTCAATCGTTGATGCTTACCCTAATGCATCTTGATGATGGGAAGGGTTAACCCAACCAAGGAAATGGATAAGTATCAAAGTTTTTATGTAGGGAATTATAGATTTTTGTATATACATTTATATTCAAAAAATGGAGGAATTTCAAGCTCCTTAGTTATTATATAACAAGACATTATCTTAACCATTTTAAGAGACCAAGTGCCCTTATAAAATCACCACATGTTTCATCTCAATGCAACTATTATTAGTTCCTTGATAATGACATTTTCATGTTCTAAATTTCCCTATAACAACAAGAATACTTTGATACCAGATGAAACAACCCCAAAAATGAATTTGGGGATTCCCATATATCAAAGTATGAAATGGCACTATGTGCATGGACCTGCACACAAATTGAGATCATGAGATAACATACTATCTAGTTACACACTTTTGTGCTTATAACCAACATCTTATTAAGTGTAGTAGACACATAACTAGGGTCACCTCATTGTCAAAGGATACTATAAGGGGGTTCTTTACCAGAATGGAGGATATAGATTAGGGTGTATTCATATGTGCATGCACAATGATATAATTAAAATTATATACTTGGTGTAAAGACCCCTCATAGGACCATTTAATGACCTGATAATGATACTTAAGCATCTCAGTCTCTTAAGACAATCACGTTGAAGGTTCGGAGGAAAAAACCATTCCCTCATAAATCCACCATAATAGCGAATAGAGTATCCATGAAAAATGTAGTATATTAACCTAGAGTTTAAATTTAAGTTAAAATTTAGCATAAGTGAGGTTAAAAAAAATAAAAAATCATCCAAATAAACATCAACTCACAAGGGTCCAACCAGTGGTAACATACATGCACACTTGGAGTACATTATGTACCATAACAACCATTACCTGGGAAGAATAATCTATAACATTAAAATATCTCAAAGGTACACATTGGTTTTATTTTTGAGACATCCAATGGGTCCTTTATGTCATAACCTAGTTGTTCATCCATAATAGAATGTGTAGAGTTATGCAATAAGCAAGATTTGGCTTACCTCTATATAATCAAAGTTACTCAATGTAACATTTTCATAATTAATCTCATTTCATTAAGGAAAATTGTTAGTCCAAATGGTTGAAAAAAATGAATAATATTTCAATCCTTAGTATGATAACATACATGAACAAGGGATGCCACCAATAGATAACATTAGGGTATTTTCTCCAAGGTACCGATAACCAACTACCATATAAATTATTACTAAGCATGCTTTCTAGGCAAAGAGGTTTAATTAGATTTAATAGTTCCCCCAAGTGTGATTGATTCAACACAAGTCTTCAGTATGCCATGAAAGCAAACCATAATCATTATATCATGAAAAATAATGAGTAATTAATAATTAGAACTAAACATGAATAACATGAAGCTTTACCACATCTCTATATTTCTGATTATTTCAAGCTTCAACTAAGATAATTAATGTAACCGACACCTTCAGTACAAATGATTATCCTCATTTCATTGCTTAAGCAATAAAAATTCAAAATGAGTTGTAGTTGTGGCATTTTAATAATGGCCACCAAATTTCATTGCCAAGGCTGATATTAATTATGGACCTATATAGTTTTGGAAGACATCTTATTACATTTACCAAATAAGAATGATAGCTTATACAATTTAAAGAGTATAATTTAACCAAATAATGGATGAAATCATTGATATTAACAATTGAATGGCCAATTAAAATTACTTGAGCTATTAATTTACACAAAAAACTAACTTAGAGTATCACAACAACCTCTAAAATGAAGGGAGATATCAAAATTAAGACAACTAATTTAAAACATAGGCATATGACCTAAACACCCATACAAGCCTATAATAGATAAGGGTCATCAAAACTAAATGGGCCAAAGGAATATGCTAACAATCAGGTGTAATATAACTCTTGGCTATACATAACCTCATTAATATGTTGTTGACACTCAAAAATAACCATTGCTTTCATAACATGTTTTACATATTATTCATGTCAACCATATATATAATGAAAGCTTATAAATGAAAGAATAAGATTTCAAACACTATAATACTAAACCACTTCTCAATCAAACTATTAGGGATTAATTACACCCTTTAATGGATACCCAAATCCTTTCAATTATCAAATGAAGTATACACTAAACCCATAAATCAATAAGAGTGTTAAAACATAACATTAACTCTTAATTCTAATGATGAACTATAATTTTGATAACATAAACCAAGATATACTTGTAACAAGTTTTTATACCATCATAGTATAAATCTATATTATGATGAGGTATATACCGTCATAAGTATAAATCAACAAGGATTCTAAGTATAAGTATTATACTCTCAATAGTAGAAATTAATATGGTTTTCTTAACAATATCAAAATAGAACTAATGCTTCATTTGCTGCTATAAATGACTTTATAATTATAATGTAGCCATATAACTCCTTATATCAAACTAGATTTCACAAGTCTATGCAAGTAGTGTCATATCCAAGTAATGTATAACATATCCAAAATTGGATATGTTTTCAAATATAAAAATAATACACTTGCATGCCAAGATTAAAGTTGAGCAACATCTGATAATAGAAATCTAGAGTAATCAAAACCAACATAACACTATTGTACTTATGCTAGTTTATTAAGCATTCATCACCAATAGAAGTGTAAGCAACTTCTGATTCCAACATTAATTTCAAATGTAACTACGATAATACAAAGTCTACATCCATATAACTAGAATGAAATAAGAATTACATAACTATAGTCAGTTGATATTTAATATTCATTTATAATAATGCTACACTATATTATGGTATGTATTATTTTATACATAAATCAAATTCATGGTGCTAACATGATATTATTCATCACCATTATCTAAAATACGAGGTTTATATCATTACATAATCACTAATTACATCCATGTAAACTATTGGGAGCAACTCTAAAACATCAACAAGTAATCTACATACTAGATATAAGGAATCAATCAAACTATGACAATTGACATCCAAGCATAGGAGATAAAGTGATAAGTCAGCGTAAGTTCAACTTGAAGTTCTATTTTGATAAGCCTATCCATTAGTGGCCCCGACCACCCCAACCATTGGATAAATGGTGGAATCGTGTATTTGGGTTTTAATGATTATAGATGAGTATTAGTGTGATATAATCCATGGTTTAATTGCAAATAAATAAAATAATAAAAGAAGACACCACAATATAAACAATAGTTATCAATTAGTTTGAAAATGTTAATGGATACTCGCAGGGGTAACTTCACTTCAACATAAAATTTTAAATAAGATAGCATTTCATTCATCACTCACATACACAATCAAATAGCAAAAAAAGAACTTGACAATAGTCATACAACATAAAAATAAACATCCAACCACCAAAAGGAGTAGTTGTAAGGTGAAACATTTAACATAATCAATAATCAAAATGCACAGATAGTCCTATTCAATCAGGGGGTTTATATTCACATGAAACAAGGTAATTTAGGTAGTCTATTGGATTATAATTGATAATTATGGGTAATGGTTTAAACTAATGCAAAACCCATCAATCCATTCCTTCTATTAAAGGAATCAAATCATCACAAACATTTAGCTTGGCAATAAACTTCTAACTAGTTATAGGATGATTTATAAATGGAAACCACTTGACCAAAAGGGCTAGAATTATTCCATCAACTAAATCAATTAGTGGAGTTTAAACCATCATTCAAATGATTTTGTATATAAGCACATTAATTTCCATAGCCCTTTAAAATGAAACAACATTTAATTAAAGAGTTAAGATTTCATCCATATGAAAATCAAGCCATCACATAATAGGGCATATTCAATGGTGACTTCCCAAATAAGCACAAGGTATAAGATAATATATATTTTTAGATGTTAAGTATTCGGACTTTGATAAAAATTAGTTACCTATAGCTATACCACTATGGATAATAATATGTACTCTAAGGAGGTTTGATTTAAAATTGTATATAATTTTCCTTACCCTATATAGGATCAAAATGATCAAGCAAGGATTCAAAATGATTAAGGGTGATACTGATATGGAGAAACAGAGGTTGATTCTAACATAATCAAGCTATTATAACAAAATAAATTTCCATTAAAATATTATGTGATATTAAGTTCATTCACCCACTAAGTCTTAAGTAATTACATCAAAATAATCCAATTAAAAAGAGATTTCTATTAAAAAATTGAAGACAATAATTAAAATTACCCAGGCCCTCATACTCAAGAACAATGGCATTCATAACTAAAATTCTAAAACCCAATCATTCAGGGTTGACAAACTCATAGGGTTATTAATAGTAATAATATCCAATAAGGTAGAGGAGGAGAATTAAGAATAACCTAATAATGGTTTTCTCAAATTTAAATTCATTAGGGGTTCACTATGAAGTCTCATGACTTCATAGTAAACATGAAATGGTTCATTTCTCCCTTTAATTTTCTATTCAAATACTCCAGCAATCTAAAAACAACAAATCAAATAGATTTTTGTTTAATAAAAAATCTATATCTAGTGTGTTGTATGGTATTATGAGGTCGAGCCTCTTGTTTAATGACTAATTTTTGTCTAACGATAATATCAACTAGCTGGGTTAAATCTACCACCCCTTCCCACAAACTGATATGGGGAAATATTGGACACTTCTGCCAAACTCAAAATAGCTAAAATATAACTGCAATACCATTCCAAAAATATATCTCAAAGTTTATCAACTGAAGCCCAATGGACTAAATCAATTTTTTGCATTAAGGGTTTGTTTGTATTAACTAGATCATGATTTAAAATGCAGCAGTAAGTCTCAAGCATAAAATTTAATTAAAGCTCCACTTATTTCTAGGGAATTATAGACTACATGAAGCTAATTTTATTGATTCCTTATTCGCCATTGTCTACCATCATTTTTCTTCAGTAAGCTGTGGCTTTCTAGAATTTCATAGCTTAATCCCTAAGAGCATTTTTCCTTTCCCCCTTCTCTCCAATATATGGCATATAGTTTTGTCGTAGGCAAATAAGTTCAAATCTCATACCCACTCTTCCCAGAAAGAATATATAAACATAAAAAAATGGGAGATCATGAACAACCAACAAATTCTTATCCATAAAACCTCCAAAAGAACATATATTGGGCGTGTTGGTAAGTCAACCTAAATCTTCGACCTAAATATTTTTTGGAATGTAAGTCAACCTACCATATGATTAAAATAATCTAATTGCTTCATGCACTAACCAATTCCTCCAAAAAACATCTATGATGAGGTTTATGGGTCAAGTCATGGCGTAAATAGTATTAAGGTACCATGGGTAGATAAAATCCACATTATAGTAATGTGGCCCAAGATAAAAAAGACTAAACATAACAAGTTATGGGAATTAAGCATCTGACCATAATATAGAGACCCTTGGGATAACATACATACACAATAAAAAGAATATGAGCATGAAATACAATTAGAATAAGAGAAATAATGGTGTGAGAATTTACTAACCCAAACAAGGAATAAGGTAATGATTGACAAATACACACATAATAATTATTATATACCAAAATATGTACAAAACTAATAAATAAATTAAAGATGAACTAAAACAAGATATATGACTTAGATGACTAATGGATTAAAACTTTGTGTCACATTGCATTTTACCTATTGATATCAATTTGACTGCTCATAACACCTACCCTTTATTATCTCAACTTTCAAAGTCCACCATTGAGCCTAACTCGCTTGACCTATTCCTACAACCACCAATTTAGGACATCAACAAGATCTACTAAAGAAAAAAATATCAATAATAATAAAATTTGTTATGTATCAAATATGAAATATGTCATCAATGAATTAAGCAAAAACATGAACTAAAATAATGAATGAGTCATAACCAATCAGACATGATAATTCAAATCATAACATCTTTGTCAAAGTAATCAGTTTTAATAATGATTAGAATGTGAATCCTAGGCAAGCTAAACTAGCTAAAACAATGTGTCTATAACAACTACAATGCAATGAATGGTGGGGTTATGATATCATGTATAATTTATTGTCAACCATATAATCCCTTGTGTGTAACCTCCCTAACTTAAAACCATGGGGTTTACTATTATGATGTTTTCTCTAGCCAATGGATCTTGAAATATTTTCCATATTATTAACATTGTATCACTCATATTTTTACTTGATCTTATGGTTTTGTTCCCTACACGTGCACTCATTTTATCCACTATTTTTTTAACACATTTTTTCAATGACTATATCTTCACTACCTTTTAGATAATATATGCGTACCATAATCATATAATTATCTATATTTTTTATTATTTAAACTTTTAACTACACACATGTTGGCTCTTATAAAGTTCATATTTGATTCACCATCACTAATTTAATAACATTCCTCATCATCCATATCATCTTGTGATATCCATCCATCTTACTCTCATGGATATTCTTCATTTATTAAATCCTCTAAGTGTAGGTATCCAATATCACGAGCATGTATCCCTTTTATGTTATTCAATAAAATGCAAGCCCTAATTCTTATAGGTTCCAACAATATTTCCATAATTAATACATTTTATCTTCCTAAGATCCCTAAAATATCACATTTGGTCGTATCCAATATCACGAGCATGTATCCCTTTTATGTTATTCAATAAAATGCAAGCCCTACTTCTTATAGGTTCCAACAATATTTCCATAAATAATACATTGTATCTTCCTAAGATCCATAAAATATCACATTTGGTCTATTTTCATTATACCTATGCATAAATTCACCCACCTCATTAAGAGTATCCATTTCACTATGAAGTTCTTCTCACGTAATATTTTGAAAACTCACTCAACACCTTGAAATTTGCTATCCTTTGTGCAAACCAATTTAAGCAATCATCCTAGATTATGTGAATATCCAATCTATCATGATCATATTTATCCAAAAATTTACTTTTAGAATGAAAACTTATCTAGGATCTCATATAAATTGAAGCTTTGCCTTCTCTAAACATATTTTTTTGTATATCAAAATTTATAATAGGTAGGTACTAGACATGCCTTTATACCATACATCCAACACTCTCATCTAATTTTCATCCAAAAATATAATCTAATTTACCTAATTTCTGGTACAAGCATACTTATTTTCAAAATTTTGACTTTAATCTACCATATATACCATTATCCATGATTGAGTTTATTTTGGTAGCTCACAAAAGAAAATCTCATACATATATCATTGCATATTTTCATGTAACCACTTCTTACACTTCGTTATAACATCGTTATTTTCATATTTTAAATATTTATGCTCAAACCGTGACTCCACATGTTCTAAATTAATATGTATTTCCACATATAATTATGATCTCCATACTTTGTTCAAACAAGGTCTTAGAAATAAAACTAGAACATTGCGGTTTTTTTAATCTTTCCTAGCCCTATGTAGGCTAGAACATACACAAGAGATATAAGAATAATTATAATGAAAACATACCAATTAATATTAAAAACTTAAGCTTTCACCTTATTCATAATAATATAACACTAAGAACCCCTTTATAAGAACAATGTATAAATATATTAATAGGCACATCATCTTTACACAAAGAAGTATATCATACAAGCATCATCTGTGTGAAAAAATAAAAATTTAACAATATCCATTATACACAAATAATCTATATTTCATTATTATATGTACATAAATATACCTATTATTAAAAATCATACATTGATCACCAATAGAGGTCACCTTTACACATGGGCTTATTATAAATATTAAACTTTTAAACCATTCAAACCCTAGATTTAATATTATCATGTGCAATTCAAATCTTTACATGTAAAGATGTAACATTTGAATAACCTTAAAATGAGAGGCCAAAGTACATATTGATAGTTTTCCTATACCCATTAGTCCTCTGTTACTTATTTCTAATTCAACTACTTTTCATCAACTATCATGCCACATTTTTTGTGTATACATAAAATTTATTTCTTAATCCTTCCACTATCTTTTATAATGGCATATTCCCTTACCATAATGGCATACACTTTTCCAACCCATATTTATTCCTCATAATCTATTTTCTCTTTTCTAGATGTTTTTCATGTGCTAGCTCCTCCTTCATCGTGTTTATTTTCTAAGTGTGTTTCTTTATCCGATGTTTTTTTTTTGCAAACCATGTAGTATACAACATGGGTCCTATACAACCTAGTATATCATATGTACATGATATTTAATATGCATTTCACGAGGGTATAATATCCTTTGACATATCTCAATCATGTGTCAATTCTTAGTTATTCTTTCCATGTTTGCCCTAAGTGGATTTTTGGGTTCAACAATCATGGTGGTACTTGATAATTATATTTGAAGAAAATAAAAGCTATTGATAATTATTTATGTGTAGATATTTAAACTTGAACCATTGGAAATCATAATTCTATGTGTTTCATGTGTATATTCACCTATGACAAATCATATGAATAGTTTTCCTTTGTTAGAGATATTATTTGGAGAAAAATTATCATAGAATACAATTAGAGGATGATCCTTCTTTATTAAATTATTAATGAATTCTATGAAACCATCAAGTGGATGGGATTTGGAAGCTTGTGGTCGTCCTACTTGATCTTCCATATGAACATTACATTGATATTTATATTGAATAAGATGATTTAGAAGAGGGTTTGTAATTATGTTAAAACATTGATTCATTCAAGTTATTGTTAAGATTGTCTATCTAAATTTAGTTGTTATCAATAATATATTGGATCTTATGTTTCAAATTAATGTATCTATTTGACTAATGTATTATGACTTTACGATAATAACAAAATACATTAGCATCATAGCACTTAGGCAATGGCCTAGATTAATCCAAATACCTGATATGTTATAAAGTAAACATAGGGCATTCAAATTAGTTGTTTAAGTCCACTTTAAGTATGTCTACTCAATCTTGGAAATTTTCCTTGTTATATTTGTTGTGACAATACTAATTGATTAGGTGGTTAACCCACCATATTCACTACATTATTGGCCACATTAATGTGTTGAAAATAAATACAATTACCATTAACCATGGAGTTTGGTTTACCTTCAAATTTGGTTCTACTAAATGTATATTCATTAATTCCCAAATTTTAGCATGTTGTCCTCTAATAGATTGATATCATAGTTTCTAATGACATGAAAATCAATATTGAAAGAGTGTTTAATACCATTTTATTTTAAACTGGAAAAGGAAAACTTTCAATAAATATACTGTTTATTTCACTATAAATTAATGGTGTCATTTTTATAACCATTGACTTGAATGTAAGCATACACTCACTAGCAATCTCATTGATTCCTTGTTTATGTTGAGATATTTACTAAAAATTAAATTTCATGCTAATTTTTATCAAAAAAAGTGCTAGGAAATCATTGGGTAAACTAATGAAATAATGTGCAAATCCATATTGTAAATCATAGGACCAATCAAGAGCACACTATTTTGAGCTTCTAAGAAATAGATTAGTCAGTAATTTATCATTATGAGAAGAATTTAGACAAGAAGCACAAAATTTGATTTGATATGATGTGAATGGTCTTCTCTGCTACTGAACATATTCAAATATTGGACTAAAAATTCTTGTTGGTGAATGTTAAGTAATAACTTCATAAGCCAAGGGGTTAAGTAAAATGTCATGTGAAATGAGTGACCTTGTTACTTAGCTTTTACAACACTTGAGAAAGCAATTTGACTTTTTTTTTAATATCATGCAAGGATTGCATCATAGTGCTCAATTTGAGTATTGGAAGATAAGTAGTAGTGAAATTTGTTGAAATATAATCATTATTTAGAGAAGAAAATTGAGAAACATTGTGAAGAAGAGATGAAATTTGACAAGCATACTAAGATGGTTGAAGAATTTGAGAAGAAACAATTGAATGATTTGAGATAAATCAAGAAACATTGAAAACATGTTGAATAGTAAGATAAACAACAATCAAATCAGAAGTAATAAAATATGAGTAATAGTTTCGAAAGAAAGAATTGGGAACTAACCACATCATGAAGCATGGACAATGATCCTCTAACAAATTGATCTATTTTTTTTGCCCTCAAATGTCCCTTATTCAGTCTATAAATCATATCTTGGATTTTTGGTTCAATTAATAACTCATGACCTATGGTATGTAGAATAAGTAAATCTAATGAAGATGTTGAAATAAGTCTAAATAAAGATTGATTTGGGTAAATAAACAAGAAAGTGGAAGGAATCAAAATGGAAAAGTAATAAGGAAAAATAAACAATAAAATACTATGATAAAAATAATGAAACATTGACAAAAACTTGAGTAAAATGAAAGGAAACAACTATAGGCCAAATGGCAAAAAGGTAAACTACAAAAAAAACTAAAGAAAATGGAAAATGATGAAATGTCTAGCTAGTCATAAAAAAAGAACCATAAAAAAGGAAATAGAGAGAGAAAAGTAAGCTCAACAAAGCTCAAAATAAAAGTATCTGAAATGCATAATATTCATAAATTTTTTCAAAGGTTTGTTTACTAATGCACCAAGATGATATTCTCTTGAGCCAAAATTATCTTTGATAATAAATGGACCAATCCATTTAAGCTTGATCTTTCCATTTTGTTCTTTATTCGCAACCTAATTTTCTTTTAGTACTTTATCATACACATTAAATTCTCTTGATTTTGTCATTTTTATCATGCACAAGATTGCCAAAAAATAATGGATAAGTATATCTAGGTAAAATTTCAACACAATGTAACACATCTACTCATACACAATCCAAACTTAGGTCTAATCAGATTTAGTTCAATAAAACAATAAATCTGGGATAATTACATATAGTAAAATATTTTAGAATCAACAATAAATGATAGGAGGGAGTTTTAAGAGAATATCTAATTTTATATGAATTTAAAGACATTTGATAGAAACAAAACACAAAAAACATGTCCAAAATGTGAGGTGAACAAAGCACAAAAACTCAAGATGAAAAAAAAATTAGAATGCTATATACTGACAGTGTGCGAATGTTTTTGGAAAAATAAATAAATTTATGTCTAACTATGAATTTCTAAAATCTAATTGTGCAATCTTTTTAATTTTTTCCCAAGATCAAAATACCTTGCTCACCTTTCCCAAATTATACATATTTCTTTCAGAAACTAGTCTCCTTCTCCACAACACTAACAACTAATCTATGAGAAATATAAAATGGTGTGGGGCAAGGGGCCCAAGGGTGTAGGGGGTTGGGGGGAGGCGAAGCACTGAATGGAATCTATATGATTCTTGTATTAATATAAGTTCCTTGCATTAGGATAAATTACATAAATAACATTCTATGCACCTTGACCAAAAATTCATGGATACAAGCTCTAGTCATATGACTATTTTTTGCTAGAATGAATTAGTGGCAAATGGAAATAAATGCTTCAATTATGATTTATACACTTGAATGATGCTCTTAAGACTTTGAGAGTAGATCTCTAGAACATAGAATTTGTGCTTTGCTCAATCATTTTGTGTCCTATATGCACTAATGCATATGTGTATTTATAGGCCTCTCAAATTCAAATATGGACTAAAATGATGCATAATCCAATACAGAATGAGTAGGAAAAGTTTACAAAAGAGGAACACAAGACACATTAGACCCAAAAATACTACAATATTGATGCCTAAGAACCATATATTACTTAATCTTTGAGCAATAGGTCCAAACCAAATAAAAATAGTTATGGAGGAGAGAGAAGAGAAAATAAAGGGAACATGTTAGAACATGACCAAAACATTGAGAAAATGTGTCAATAAGAGTCTAATATGAACTAATAATCAATAAACATACAAGTACCTTAGAATAATGTAATTATGTGACTAATAATTACCCCTAAACAAAAATTAGATGACTACACTAAGAGATAGCTTTGTTTACCAAGGCATCTACTTCAGTTGGTTCATAGACCTAATCTTTACAACATGGTTGATGCTCACATGTATTTGAATCACACCTAACCATTGCATGTAAATGGGCTTTCATAAGTAAATATACTTTGACCATGGGATACTTTTATATGAGCTTCAACCTAAGAACATCATGTAAATGAACTCTTATATGTAAATAGATTGATCATGACATTATCGTATACAAGCTTTGACTTACAAATATATTAGAAATGGGTGTTCATATGTAAGTGGACTTTGATCTTGGCAAACATGTATACAAGTTTCAACCAAAAAACATTATAAATGAGCTTTTACAAGTATAGACTTGAATCATAACATACTTGTATACAAGCTTCATCCTAAAAACAAGTTGTAAATGAGCATTCACAAATAAATAGGATTTGATCATGACATATCTATATACAAGCTTTGACCCTAAAAAAAAAAGATGTAAATAGGTTTTCACAAGTAAATATTATCTCCTTCTCCTTGTGGATGCTACTCTTTTGTGTTAACAATCACCCTATCGTTAACTCTCTAATTGCTTATCTCACTTACAATGTAAAATAGATTGAACTATTTCATTTATCTCTAAAAATAATCTAAAATGGTTTTATTTTAACCTAAAACCTAACATGACTTCAAGGTATGATTTTGATTTTTTTACATTTTATTACTTTTATTTGAAATAAGTTAAAACAAAGCTATTAAAAAAATGAGTTCTAATAACTTATTCCCAATTATGAAATTAGAAGTGCCAAATGAACTTGTCAGATATTTATAACTTTTCAAAATCCATTGAGTTGTACAAAAGCTGCTACCTTGAAGACTAGATGGAAGATGTAAATGTTTTTTCTCTCTTCCAAATATAGGGTATACTAACTTTATTTTTGTATTAAATTACAACTATCTCGAAATTTAAAGGCTTATATTAGTAGTTTTAACTAGATATTATTATGTTTAATAAGATTATCTTGAAGCTTTTCAACGATAAATTATTATTTTTTTTAAAAAGTCATATGAAATAAAAAAATTATATATGTAATGTTTCATTAGAAAATAAAACCCAGACGCAGATGAATAAAAAATACATCCTATGCTCCAGCATCCATCACCATGGCCAAATAAACGATGCTGACCTCAATATCAAACATTATAGTTATTTAGTGTCATGAAGAAGTTTCTATGAAGCCCATTCACAAGACAATAGAATATTTTTCCTTTATCATTTCCTATTTATATGGCCATGACCAAATCTTGAACTACTTTTGGCACTGCAGCTGCTGGTTGAGGAAGCCCAGAACAAGCTTATTCATCTCCGCAGGGAGTTGCTCTTGAACGAAATGGCTCCCTTCTGGCAAGAATTTGATCTCCAGATTTGGCACTTCAGACATGAGTCTCTCACTGTTAATATAAGACTCCATTCCTGGAAATTTTATAACATAATCTTTGGTACCCATGATTAGAAGGGTCGGAGCTTTAATAGTATAATCTGTTAGCTCCGCCAATTTGTCCCAGTTCCTTTAAATCATCATCCAAAAAGCATCCCACGTAACTTGTTTGAAAGAAAATATTTACAGTGTTCTGTGTGATAACTTAAAAAAATATCTTTCAGCTTTACCTGGACGTAGTAATGTAGGGAACTTGCATAGGGAAAGCAAATCATGATTCCTCATATAGGCTTGAGTACATTTTGAGGTAATCTTTACTAAACCAAGATGGTAGTGGGGTTGCAGGATCATACAGGTCCATTATCTCTTTACCGTCTTCTGCCACTGGCAGTTCACTTCCTGAAAAAAGTGTATATATATTCCTTACCACCGTCTCACATCAAAACGCCTAAAGTATCCACGCCTCTTCCAGGCTCCTACATGCAAAGAAAAAAAAAATGCCGATGAGAAATGAAGAGAGAATAAGGGCTAACATTAGGTTGCAGAAAGATGGAAAAAACAGAGACCTTCCAATGTCTTATATAAAAGTTCTGAGGAAACTTGTCCAACTGAAGAGTTTGTTGGCCTGGTCTCCTATAAGGAATACCCAATGTTATAATGCCCCTAACTCGATCAGGGTATAGGAGGTCCAGATAATATGCAATGGGTGCTCCAAAATCCTTCGCCACAACAAATACCTGGAAAATTCAGGGAATGGACATTTGGGATATAAGTTTCGGAATCTAGACGGTGAAGGGCCTATAAATTTACATAATGAAGTTTTGGGTACTCACTTTCTGAATGCCATAAGCATCAAGAAGGACGGCTATGTCTTCCGCCAGATCCACAGACATTCCTTTCTCAATTTCAGAGGGCTGATCAGAAAGCCCATAGCACCTGAAGTCAGGGGCAATTGCATGAAACCCTGCATCTGCCAAAGCAATCATCTGATGACACCATGAATGCCAGATTTCAGGGAATCCATGCAGCAACAGCACATCTGGACCTGTAACCAAATATCATAAAAACCCTTCATTAAGGCAAGTTCATGCAGCATTATAACAAAAACCTAAACCACATGGTGAAACAAAGCTTAAAATGATGATGAGAAAGACCCGATCCAATCTCTGCAACATGTAAATTAAGCTCTCCAACCTTAACATGCTTGTGTTGTATTTTCTCCATTGATAAAGGCAGAGAGTCGTGAAAAAGGAGAAAATCATACGAACTTAAAAAGAAAACACTAGCCAAAATTACTTGTGTTTTATTACATCGGAGGTGTTCTATGTGGGGACGTATTGTTAGATTCATCTCATATACGTATTCCCTGACGTCATCGTCTTGCAGTGAAAAAGCCCTACTCCGACCAGAGAGTAAATTTCTTGGCTGTATGACTGTAATTACATTTTCCAATTACATTTTCCTCCGTGAAGTACAATAAATTATTTGATTAGCACTTTCGATGGTCGTTGTAGTTTTGTAGTTTATGCGTTATTTGATTTTGAAGGATGCGGTGCAAATTGGAATACATGAGGAGTCGATTGTCTACTATATCAATGTAGTGTAATATCATAATGTGGTATCACTATGTCAAAACTACAACTCCTTTGGTTTCAATTAGGACACATCTGTATTAGTTGGTTTAAGATCTCAACATGTTGGGGTTGGGTTAACTATGGGTGATTGGGTTTTGTCTTTGTGATTACAATGGAGAAATTTGGGATTTCAAGTTTGGAAATTGGGGTGATCAAACATGGTGTGATATGGTTGATGAAAAGTGTTTCCATATTATACTTAAGCATGATCTCTGCCGACAATCAGTTAAATTCCAATTCTAAACCATCATATGAAATGTGTGATCCATATTTCATGATAGATTGCATTTATGTCTATTGGGAATGTATGGATTTAAGGCAACTATCGGATTTACATGACTTGCATCCATCAGAAAGCGGTACAGAGCTTCCAAGGTGGTAGGTTATTTGATTAGACACTTGATATTGTTAAGGGTTGATGACGAGAACATGACTTTGATTTTATTATGTGAAGGCTCTATGTTTGATGTACGACTCAAGCCAGTGATATAATATTAATGATATGGAGACAACATAATGAGTTTCTAAATTTTATACTATAACTTATGTTAATTTATGTTGCTAATATATTGACACCTAGATAAACTACATCAAGGCCATACATAAGTTATACGTGGTGAATAATTTCATAATGATTTAGGTGGTGATGATGAGAGGCAATGATATCATATTTCATGTCATATGGTAGACCATAGGGCCCATATCATACACATTAATCGATGATGCAAATGTCAAGGAAAGACATTGAGGTTATGAAGTTAATTTTTTTACTTTTATTTGATTTCATGTTAGTACTGAAGCTTTTGAAAATTGCATGCCACATAGGTACGTAAGGGGCCATTGTTCATGATACAATGCACTAGCTAAGATAAAAGGTGGTTGATTGGAGATTGGACCTAGGTGGTGGCTAGGGTTAGAAGGTTTAATTCTCAAACATTAGGGGGTTCCTACATCATACACTTAAAGCCATAAAAATTAAATAAACACACACACACACACACAAAAAAAAATAAAAATAAAAATAAAAATAATAAAAAAATACCGTTACTATATAAAAAAGATATGTGAACCATACATATTTTTACTTATAATAATAATGGCCTCACATAAATACATTATTACCCAAATACCACACCATAAAAATCTGTTGAGCTAACCACACAACACCTATTGAGTTTCCTATCCTGACAAGTAATATAATCTATGGTAGGCACCACATGCCCTATATGACCTCAACTCTATAGAGACTACTAATGAATGTGATGGTCTAAGTCCTGAATATCCATTAGATGTAGAGACACCTCATATTTCAAAACAATAACCCAAGACGATGGGGACTCAATTCTTTAGGTTATGATGGCTTACATTCTTCATGTAAATAGATAGCCTTTATGCCCAATCACTATGTCAAAACTACAACTCCCTACACTAAAATATGTTGGGTTCAGAGCAACTATGGGTGATTAAGTTTTATCATGGTGATTGCAATAGATAAATTATTTTCATTACAACAGTGATGGAAAATTAGAAGCAACCAAGATAAATTTGGGATTTTGGGTTTAGAATTTTGATATAAAATTCAAGTGGACATGAGTACATATAATCACGATACATATTGTAAATGTTCCATCCATTCATGATTATTTTTCTCAACCATCTACCAGGGTGATCCAATACAATGTATTGTGGTTGACAAAAAAAAATCTATACATTACTTAAGCATGATATCTACCAACAATCATCCTCATTTCAATTCTAAATGTTCATGCAAAATGTGTCATCAATATTTTGTGTTAGATTAAATTTATGTCTATTGGGATAGTGTGTATTTAAGGCAACTTCTGGATTTACATGACTTGCATCCATAAAAAATGGGTAAAGAGGTTCCAAGGTGGTAGGTTCATTGATATTAAGAAATAAATATTAGGATTTTAGAAAAAAAAGGTGAACCATACATATTTATATTGAAAATTGTAATGGCCCTATATGAATATGGTAATGCCCAAATGCCACACCATAAATATTTGTTGACATGATCGCACAACACCTATTGATTTTCCTACCATGACACATATTTCAATCTATAGTGGGCACCAGGTGTCTCAAACATCCTTGACTCTTTAGGGACCCTTGGTGAATGCAATAGTCTAAGTCTTGAAGATAGATCAGATGCATAGGCACCACATGTATTTTACAAAATGGTAACTCGAGCCTATGGGGAATCAATGCTTTACTCTATGATGGTTTGCATTCTTCATGAAAAGAGATATTCTCTTTTCCCAATCACTATGTCAAAAATACAACTCCTTTAGTTCCAATTAGGGGACATTTGTACTAGATGGTTAAAGATCCAAACAAGTTAAGGTCATGGTAACTGTAGGTGATTGGGATTTTTTTTGGTTATTATAATAGAGAAATGGTTTTCATTACAATGGTGCTGAAATAATTAGAAACAACAAAGATAAATTTGAAAATTTAAGTTAGGAATTTGGACAAAAAATTGAATTAGACATGGATACATACAATCAATATCAAAGGTGTAAACATTACAACTATTTGAGATAATTTTTCTCTACCATAAATTGTGGTGATCAAACATGGTGTGATGTGGTTGATGAAAAATTATTGTAATATTATACTTAAGCATAATTTGCACTAACAATCATCCACATTCTAATTGCAAACCTTTGTGTAATATGTGTCATCTAAATTTCATGATAGATTGTAATTGTGTCCATTGGGATTATCTAGATTTAAGGCAATTTTTTGATATACATGACTTACATCCATCAAAAAGTGGTAAAAAACTCACAAGGTGGTAGGTGCTTTGAAATAAATAAAAAAATACTAGGATTGTATACAAAATTAAGGTAAACTATATGTCTTTGTATTAATAATCATAATGGTCCCACATAAATATGTTAATGCCCAAATACCACACTATGAACATTGACTAAGCTATTCACAAAACACTTATTGAGTTGCCTAGCCTAACATGTATTATAGTATATGGTGGGAATCGAGTGTTATAGATGTCCTCACCTCTATTGGGACCCTCGATGACCATGATGGTCTAAATGTTGAAGACAAATTAGACATAGAGGTTCCACATGTCTTTGAATGAATAATTAGTTAGGCCTGTAGGGGAGAAAGTATCTATCCCTAAATCCTATGAGACTCGAATGACTAGGATGCTACCACATGGTGACATATTGTTCATTTGGTGAATGAGAATGCCTCACTAATTCCTTATATGATGCCACCTCCTCTCCTCCTAATAAGTTAATCACTTCCCCATGTGAGGCATTATATAATAGTGAAATAACTTTCTCTTATTTGACATAAAATGTCAGAGCAATCTCATTCTCTCTAGTAATACACTTGGTTATTTTTATGTAAAAAACATCTATTTGTGGACAATGAAACATTGAGCTCTGTGTTGTAACCCAGTGAGAGTGGATATGGTTTGAGTAATATTCATGAGGATTACATGACAACCAGGTCTTCAAAAATTGTAGCCTTTATGGAGTGTTTGAGGTCCATTAGTTTTATATGGTTTTTGTCATCAACATTTAGGTGTGATTCAACATTATTTTTTTACACTAGGCACTAGGATGTCTTAGAAAACCCTCTCATACTAAATAATCCCTTCTAACATTACTTTGACCTTTGGGCCAACTGCTAGCATAAATGTTTTTATGGGATTATTTAGCACAACTAAGTGCACAAACGGTATGAAATAAATTAATGTTAGTATAAAATGTAAATTATCTTAGTTAAGAGTGTACTTCAGTTAAACAACCAAAGCATAAAATCATGATAAACTCATACCAAAATACAATAAAAATGTAAAATATAATAATAAAATCAAGTCATAGTAATGCGAATCCATTATATCGTAGAATAAGAAATCTAAAATTAAATCATTCTTATATTAATCATAATGTAGTGTATTCCAACTTAAGATACATAATATTAATTCATGCTAATAATAAATATTAATACCATACACACAATTTACCCAAATTAATTTGATATTGATAATTAATTGAATCAAAAATAAGGTCTAAAACATTAGCAAGATGGCCTAATCTAGTCCTAAAAAGGACCACTTCAATCCCATAATGGCCTAACTAAAATCATAATACCAATGCAATCATAATACCTAAAATCAATGTAAGAATAATCATAAGTTATGTAGTGTATGATTTATAAGATTTGAATTAATTTTGAAATGTAGTTTTTATGTTAATTTTTAAAAGTATTTTTTTATGTTAAACAATAATTTTTTGAATGCACTTTCTTTGTGTATATTTTATTTGACTTCTTAATATATTATTTTACTCCTCACTAAATATAAATTCACATATAGAGGGTTTAATTTGCTATACACTCATTGAATTGTGCATATACACACATAAATTTTATAAATTCACATAGATTATAATAGAAAATGCAAATAAACATATTGTATTATAACACATATTTTTTAATATTTGTTTTTAGAATTATGCATTCACTATTATTATATTTAATTACATATACACTATTGTACAATCTAAAATGCACTTATCCACAATCGACTATTAGATATGATTATCAATAAATTTAAATAGTTAATTGACTTGTGTTAATAATAGGTTTGTATTATTCTATTTATAACTACTCTCCATAACCATACTTATTTATCACCCATCACCACCATGGTAGGCCTATATCCTACAATTAGAATTTAATAGCAATGTTTTTTGAACAAAGTGTTACCAAAACAATTTCTGTGTGATTCGTCAAGTTATCATGAATCACCAAACTGATGAGAAATCCAAAAGTTATGTAGTAGTTTAAACCAAAAACTAATTATGGACAATTTGATTCAGACAATATAGTCATAATGAAATTTTTATTAGTCTTTATTTCACTAGTCTCAACAAGTGCAAGCCTTAAGTGCTTTAATTTAGTGACGAAGTCCTCAATGTGAGGATAGGTGTCTAAACTAGGAATAGTAAGCTTAATTTCTAATTATCATTCCCTCATATTATTTTACTTTCCAAAAAGTTCATTCAAGGTAGTCCAAACTTTATAAGGTTTCATGACACATTAAACATGAAATTTCAATTGAGAAGATATTTATTACCCAAGGATACCTCTAGATTTGTCATAATGATTTTGCCATTTTTTATATTTGATAAAGTCAAAAGGTTTCGGTTCTATATTGATTGCAATGTGGTAAAGACCCTTGCTAAAGAGCACATCAGTAATATATTATCTCCAATTGAAGCAATTTAAACATGAAAGTATAATCCTTTTTATGCCATTGTTAGCTCATAAATGCATTATAAGTCATTTTGGTGGTGTTACTACCTATGAGATTGAGTATAATTCAATTATTTTTATACACTGATTGTGGGAACACAAAAAATTTTAGGCTACAGAAATAGTGATCAAGAAGGAGATCTGCATGATCACAAGTCAACTATAGGATACATCTACCATCTTTGGGTTGGTCTGATGACTTCGTCATGCAATGAATAAATTATTATTTATTTTTATACAATGGATGTTTAATATATTATAGCTCTCGTTGTTAGTCATCCGTGAGTCAGCTTAGATTCGACATTTATTTTCAAATTTTAGGTTTTCATAGGCCCAATCCACCCATCTTGATGTGATAATCAAATTGGTATCCATGTTTATTTTAACCCAGTGGATAACCAATTCAAAAGTCATATTGATATCCACATGCATTATATTAATAAATAGATACAATACAAAGTCATCTATCTCAAAAAAAACTATAACATGTTATTAGGTTGGAAACATATTCGTGAAACCCTTGCTTAAGGCCTGATTTGTTTAGGTCAAGAAACTTTTGGCAGAGAGGGAATGTGTCATCATGTGGATACAGTTAAAATATTCCTCCTTCATTGCCTTCATTGAATTATATTTTAAAGGGGGTGTTAGTGTATTTAAATACTTATACAATATTATATAGTTTTAATATGCACATATAATATTCATTTTTAATTAATGTGATAAACTAATTGGTGCATACTTATCCATAACCCATTATTAAATAGAATTATCAATTAAATACATAATTTAGTTTTTCCAACAATGGGTTTACCTTATTCTATTATTAACTACTCTCCAAAACACAACCACTAACCCTAACCTCCTCTCTTATCTATATAATAACATACAAGGCTAGTGGCTAAGGTACATGGTGAAAGAGAGTTAATGTTATATTGGTATATTTAAAGTAGTGTGCTTGATCTAGAGAGGTAGCTAAAATACTTGGATAAATCTATTTTTGTAATATTTCATAGATATATTATAAATGTTTATATTATGGTGGTTACTACGATTCTAGATCTTATCCAAATTTTTTTTTATTCCCAATTAGAAGGCATAAAAATATTTTCGTTATATATTCAACCTATTTGAATTTATAATGTTACATTGTATAGATAGATTATGTAAACTTCATTCAAGGATCTATAATATATAAGAGAACATATTTGTATTAAGAGACGATATTTGTTTGCTATCTACATTCTCTTGATGGCATATTGATATTAAAATATGATTTAAAATTTATACCAAAGAAAGAGAAAAATGATTTTGATTTACATAAATGACATTGAGTTCTTAGAAAAGCAAAGAACCACTTGAAATTAAAAAATGAGAACATTCTCTTATCAACATAGAAAATAAAGTGCTTAACATTATTGGGTATGTGTACACATATATTTCATTAAATTGTATTTAATAATATGTCAATATAACAAGGAAAATGATAGATAACATAAAATTCTAGTTAATTTCAAACTGAAACACATGTAAACATATTACATTATGACATTTTCTTTCATTATACATTTACAATCAAAAGGCATACAAATATTTCCCACATTTATGGAACCTTTTTCAATTTATAATGTTGAATTGTATAATAAAATTATGTAAAATTTATTTGGAGGTTTATTGGATATATTAGAACACACTTGTATGAAGATATTATGTTTTATTGAAATGTGTCTCATATATGAAAGAATATTGACATTAAAATATCACCAAAACTTTATATCAAAGGGTGAAAAAATCGACATTCATTTACATAAATATTATCAAAATGTTATAAAATAAAAAACAAAGTAAAATAAAATAATGAGAACAATTTCTTGTTAGCATCAAAAATAATAGTATACATTATTACTAATTTTCATTTTATAATTTAATCATTATTTTTGCATCCATGAGAAACATTTAAAAAAGTTATGAATACAAGTTACTATTAACTATTTTTTTTCACAATGTTGTATCATATAAAAAGATGATATAAACTTCATTACAATATTTATTTGAAATATAAGATCATAGTTATATGAATTTGTAATAATTATTTGCATTATGTCTAATATATGAGATTAAATATTGATATTATTAGTGTAGGTTTTTATTTTTCGCTATTTATTAATTAGGGAATATTATATATTTGTGCATACATGGAGTTTTCCTACATTTGTGGGAAAGGCTAGCTTATGTGGAGATTGTGTGTCATATTTGTGTCATAAGTTGTCATAAGAATGTCATAAGTGACTCCTTTGACTGGCTATTCTAGGTATGGGAGTTACTTCTCTATTCTTGGCACCTTGTCACCACCTTTTTTGGAGGAGTCTATTCTTGGGGTGCTTTGACCACCTTTTTTGGAGGAGTCTATTCTTGGGGTGCTTTGACCATCATTTGTGGAGGAGTTACTTACTAGATCTCCTATATATATTTTTCATTTTGGCCATTTCATGTTAATCAGATTTTGGTTTTCTCCATTTTGTCTTTTGCAATTTATCTTCTTATTTTCAAATTGCTTTAGCATCTTGTGGTGTGCACTTGTTCATCTTGTGTGATCACGTCTCAATTGCACTCGCGTTATCCAGATTTTGGCAACAACTTCGATATGATATCAGGGCCACTCTGGTAATCATGTGTCTGGTTATGCTATTTTGAAATTCTCATGTAGCTTTTTTAGTAGTTTTTTGGTTAACTCCATTACATTTAAAAGTTTTGGTAGAGTTTCTTGAAAACTCATGCAAATCCATACAGAATTTGTTTTAAAAAATTTACTTCTAAGTTCATACTTGCCAAGACACTTTGTCTAGATCTGTGGTTTTCTTCAGCAAGGTGGAGGAATTCTGGTTTTGTCATTCTGCAGGAGGAAAAAAAAAGATATCTGCATTCTTTTTGTTGGACGCTACCTTCAATGTGGAGCTTTTGGTAGAAATAAGTGAATGTTTCCAGCCCAGGCGCTGCCTAGACCAGATGCCTACCACTCTAAGTGCTTCCCACTCACAACACAAGTAGTCAGCACTCACACAAGTCTGTTGTTTGTTTTTTGTTTTTTGCAAAAAAATTCAGTTCTGTGCCACTTTTTTGGGATGCCGCTTGTTGCAGTTGTTATTTTTCTATCTAAAAAAAATAGAAGTGCGCCCTCTTTTCTGGTAAAGACATTATGCTTCTTCCTTCCAACAAGGCACCTCAGTCAGGCCGTACGCCCAACAGGACGCTGCATTTAATTTTTTGTCTTTTTTGGAAAAATTTTGTAGTGTGTGTTTTTTGGCTCCCCTTCCTATTTGGCATCCCTTTTCTTACACCTGGCACTTCTTTTTCTTCACTTGTTTTGTCTCTTCTGTGGTAAAAACTAGCTGGAAGTGTTAACTCTAGCAGTCTATGTTGAAGTACTAAAATCTGCATTGCGTTGGAAGAGTTGAAGGGTGCATTTTCATTGGTGAAGCCCTGATTTCATCTTCTTGGTAGTGCCTATCAGGTCTTAGACATCACACAATAGCTATCTCCTTTTCTCTTATTAAAAAGAAGTAAAAAAAACTGGCTGAAAATTCATTTTTGCCTTACTAGTTTTATTTTTTTACTAAAAGAGGAAGGTAAACTTGCTTTCACGCATACCGAGACATTTAGTTTAAAAAAATTCATAGAGAACTTTTACTTTGGATTCTTCATTCTATGAAAAATCCAATGAGTTGTTGAAAGACCAATTTAGCTCCCCATAACAGTCATTTTTTAATGTTTTAGTGTTTTTTTTGCAAAAATACTAGTTTAGGGGAAAATTATAACTTTAAAATATTGCAAACGGTAGCTCAGTTTTAGGTGCCATTTTTTTAAAAAGTTCTTGTAATTCAATTATCTACAGCATAGACTTGTTATTTTTTAAAAATATACTAGTTTATAAAGTGCCAAAAACATGGGTCTCCCGGGACGTATTTTCAGTGGAGTCCGACATCCTGTTTGCTTTAGTCTTGCACTGATTGCTCTAAGATGCATTTTCAGCTAAGTAAAATGTATTTTAAGTGTGTAATTTCATATTTTGAGGGGCTCAATATTAGGGGGGGTGTGATTTCTTTTTCACATCTTGTAAATTTTCACTTTCATTCTCATTTCTGCATAAAATCACAACTTGCAATCAACACAACTTCACCTAAATTCAGCTAAAAAATTGGATTATCTTCAACTTAAACCCCTAACACCCTTCAACTATCATGAATGGAAAGTTCAAATGTCAATCATTCTTAGAAGCAAAGGGTTGTATAGGATCACCATGGGTACAAAAGTAGAACCCAACACAGATGCTGAAAAGGTTAAGTGGTACAACCGTAGTGATGAAGCCTTTGTGTTACTAAGCTTGTCTATGTCTCTAGAACTTCTTTTCCACTTAGAATCCTCCCAAACTCCTAATGACATATAGGACACCTTAGAAAAGTCATTTGGAAAGCTTGATGAGATGAGAGGTCATGAGCTCAAAAACGAACTCATAAGTCTAAGTCCTAGCAACTTTGACACCCTACAGGACTTCTTCACTAAGTTTAAGGCCCTTAGATTGCAATTTAAATAATGTGGGATAGAGAAGAAAGATGATCAACTCATACTTTCTATTCTTCCAAAGCTAGGTCCAAGCTATTCAGTCTTTGTCTCCACTTTCCATGCCACAAAAAGTGCCCTGGCACTGCATGGAAAATGCCTTATTTGGATTCATTCATTGCCG
The DNA here is from genome assembly GCA_037957365.1 of Torreya grandis. NCBI lineage: Eukaryota > Viridiplantae > Streptophyta > Pinopsida > Cupressales > Taxaceae > Torreya > Torreya grandis. Next base: position 603,817 of record JARHVA010003238.1, read on the forward strand.
ACTTGACTAGGGAGCAGGATAAGCTAATTCAGATGGTCACAATGAAGTCTACTCAACCCCAAGCCTTGATAGCTGGAAATGGTAAAGATAAGACTTCAACAAAGGAGAAGAAGGAAAAAACAAGGACCTAGAGAAGAAGAAAGAAAACACCAATCTTGCCAAAAAAAACACTGAGTCTTCATCCCCCAATGCTAAACCTAAGAAGGAGAAGGTTAAGTGTGCCTATTGTAAAAATACAGGGCATGATGAACACAAATGCATGAAAAAACAAATAGATCACCTAACTCATCTTCTAGAGAAGAATAACATAGGCGTTCCTGAGTCCATCAAGTAGAATTCATCTACCCAAGATTCTACTAAGGCAAAAGGCAAGGGTAAGGAGAAAGAAAAGGGCATGGCTCTTGTAGCAACTATAGCTTCTACATCTTCATGGGTCATAGACTCAACTGCTTCTCACCACATGGGCTCTTCACTAGTTGAGTTTTCATCTTTAGAGCCTTCTAGCACGAATTCAATTAGTTTGGGTGATGACACATCAGTTTTTGTTTCAGGGAGAGGGTCAGTTGAAATGGAAGGAGGAACATTCAATAATGTTCTAAGTGTTCCTTCTCTTTCAACTAATCTCCTATCAGTGTACCAAATCACTCACATTGGTCGGGGCATGAGAGTTGAGTTTTCACTAGATTCAGTGTCCATTAGGGAGTTGTATAGTGATACTATAGTGGTAGTGGGTAGACCAGATCACCAAGCCAGGTTATACACCTTCCCACATTTTGCATCAAATTCTTCTCCAATAACATTGCTGACTCATTCAGATAGAGTTAGCAAATTGTGCCATCAATAGTTTGGCCACCTTAACTATCGCTATCTTGAGCAACTTTGTAAAAATGACATGCTCATTGGCTTGCCTTGTGTCCAATTCTCAAAAGGACTTTGCGACTGGTGCTCCCTTGGGAAGCATCCTGAAGCAAAATTTGACAAAGGCAAAGCTTGGAGGGCTACACAACCTTTAGAGTTAGTCCATGTGATGTATCAGTACCCTTTCCCAAACCATCTTTCACAAGGGCCAAGTACATCCTCACTTTCATCGATGATTTCTCTAGGTACACTTTGATATATTTTCTCAAACAAAACTCTGAAGTGTTTGAAAAATTTCTAGACTTCAAGGCTCTTGTTGAGAAACAGAGTAAGAAATCCATCAAGTTTCTGTGCACTGATAATGGAGGGGAGTATGTCAGCATCAGGTTTGAGAAATTTTGCACCATAGAGGGGATTGACTTGCAGCACACAGTCACTTATAGTCCTTCACAAAATGGGGTTGCAGAATACAAAAAAAGGTTCTTGAAAGAGATGGGTAGCTGTATGATTCACTCCAAATCCTTAACACCAAAGTACTAGGCTGAAGCCATCAATTGTGCTTGCTACATTCAAAATAGGGTTCCTCACAAAGCTAACTAAAGGGATAACACCCTTTGAAGCTTGGCATAAAAGGAAACCTGATGTTGAGAACCTTAGAGTTTTCAGATCCATAGCCATGGCCCGCATTTCGAAGAAGAAACACAAAGCTATGGAATGTCAGTCCAAGCCTTACATCTTTGTAGGATATATGGATGGTATTAAGGGTTATCACCTTCTAGATCTAGTCACACATGAGTTATTCATCGAGAGAAGTGTCCATTTTTAGGAGAGTCCTAGAGACTCAACACTTGACACTTCTTCTCCCTCAACGGATCTACTTCTTCATGATGATTCCTCATCATATTTAGATCAGCCACAGCAGGTTTTTGAGCCAGAGTCATCTTCTTCTTCTTCAAGTTCAGACAGTGAGGATGAGGAGTTAGCACCTAACTCACCCACTTTTGGGCCACTTTGGGCCAGACAGACACTTGAGAGTGCTGGTACTTGGGTAGGAGATCCCGTAGATGACAGACATACTAGGGGGGATTTTCAGAGAGATCCACATGCCTTCTTTGCTATAGTTTCAGATCCATAGACTTTTCAAGAGGCATTGGGGGTACTTGAGTGGGATAGTGCTATGGAGGAAGAATATTCTTCCTTAATCAAAAATCACACTTGGGATTTGACTTCACTTCCTAAGGGAAAAAAGATGGTTTGATGTAGGTGGATATATTAGACCAAGTTTACATCAGATGGGTTGGTTGATAAGTATAAGGTGCGATTGGTCACCAAAGGTTTTTCATAGGTGGTAGGCATTGACTACTCAGAGACCTTTGCACCCATTGCAAAGATGACTTCTATCTGACTCACCTTGGCTATTGTCATAGCATATGGTTGGAATGTGCATTAGATGGATGTGAAGAGTGCCTTTCTTCATGGAGACCTAGAGGAGGAGATCTACATGGAGCAATCACCAGGATTTGTTTAGAATTCTTCCTTAGTATGTAGACTTAGGAAATCTATTTATGGCCTCAAATAGGCCCCTCGGGCTTGGTATGCCAAGATGGATTCCTTCCCTCTCACATCAGTTTTCACTAGGTCCCATTCTGATCCCAATGTCTACTTCTTGTGGCAAGATGATTTGCTCTTGATTTTGGTTCTATATGTTGATGACCTTTTGACCATCAAGAGTTCTTCATCAGCTATTGTAGTGGTGAAGACATCTCTCTAGGATAGATTTGACATGACAGACTGAGGGTTGTTGCACTACTTCCTTGGCATCAAGATCTCACAGTCAAATTTAGGGATTTCTCTTACATAGCCTAAGTATGCTCTTGACTTATTGGCTCGGTTTCACATGGCTGATTGTAAGCCATCTCTGACTCCCTTTCTATCAAGAGTCAAGCTTGAGGCTGATTGTTCTTCACCATTGGTTGATGCCACTCGATATCGACAACTTGTTGGCAGTCTCATCTAGTTAACTCACACTAGGCCCGACATATCATATGCAGTGGGACTTGTCTCCAGATTCATGCAGGAACCCCATGAGCTGCATTAGAATGTAGCTAAAAGGATCTTGCATTACATATAGGGTTCATATAGATATGGGATTTATTACAGATTTGGCACAGAGGTTGACTTGGTTGGATATACAGATTCAGATTGGGCTGGCAATTCATAGACTCGCATGTCCACTTTTGGTTACAATTTCTCTCTAGGTTCTAGTCCTATTAGTTGGTCTAGCAAGAAGTAGAATGCTATTGCTATCTCATCCACAAAGGCAGCGTACAGGGGAGCTGTTAATGCAGCTACTGAGGCTATTTGGCTTCAAGGGATTCTTTCTGAGTTTGGCATTCCTATCAGGCAGCCCACCATCATTTATTGTGACAACCAGAGTACCATTCAGATTTGTAGGAATCCAGTTCAGTACCAGCAGACCAAGCACATCAAAATTCACATGCATTTCATTCAGGAGCTTATTCATAGTCAGGTCATTGACTTAATATTTTGCTAGTCTTCAGAGCAGGTTGTAGATATATTCACCAAACCTTTCACCGAGAGCAAGTTCATTCATCTACGAGCTCTTCTTGGGGTGCGATCTACATCTGCAGCAGCATCATCTTCAAGGGGGCCTTCTAGCCTCTTATTTTATTTTATGTCTCTCTTTTGGGGGTGGAGTTTTTTCCTATGGGTTTTCTCCTTTTCTCTATCTTATGGGAGATTGTATTTGTACATGGGTACCTCATCAGGCCTAGTTGCTGGGACCCATTTTTTATTTCTGCATTGCCCACCTAAGTTGCGCTTATGGAGGGGGGGTATTAGTGTAGTTTTTTTATTTTTCCCTATTTATTAATTAGGGAATATTATATATTTTTGCATACATGGAGTTTTTCTACATTTGTGGGATAGGCTAGCTTATGTGGAGATTGTGTGTCATATTTGTGTCATAAGGTGTCATAAGAATGTCATAAGTGACTCCTTTGACCAGCTATTCTGGGTATGGGAGTTACTTCTCTATTCTTGGCACCTTGTCACCACCTTTTTTGGAGGAGTCTACTCTTGGGGTGCTTTGACCACCTTTGTTGGAGGAGTCTATTCTTGGGGTGCTTTGACCACCAGTTATGGAGGAGTTACTAGCTCTCTTATATGTATTTTTCATTTTGGTTGTTTCATGTTAATCAAATTTTGGTTTTCTCCATTTTGTCTTGTGCAATTTATCTTCTTATTTTCAAATTGTCTTTATCATCTTTTGGTGTGCACTTGTTCATCTTGTGTGATCACGTCTCTATTGCACTCATGTTATCTGGATTCTGGCAACAACTTCGATAGATATTAATATGGGATCAAAAAATTATAACATAGGCAGACAAATCCAAATTTTATTTTCAAAAATGTTATTGATTTCTTACATAAAAAAATAATGAATTTCAAAAAAAATGATAATAATTTAATGTCACTATTTAAAGGAGATGTCTGTCAATACTACTACTCACAAGGTGATGAAAAATGGTAACATGAGACATGATGAAATGAAACTACCTGAAATTGTCTACCCTCTATATTAATTAATTGAAGCATCATTATTGCTTCCATACAACATTAAATGATCAATTCATTTAAACTATGTTTATGATCATGCCATAGTTTGGGATAAGGACAAGGATAATCTTAGGACAAATAGTTTGAAATCAAGTTAGTACTTAGTGTCATAATTTACATTGTTAGTGATCATTACTTTGAAATAGATGTATTTAAACTTATAATAGATGTGCATTGTGAAATTGTTTTGTGTATGACATAATGATGTATATAATAAGGGTCATGTAGATGGGAAAAAAATATGCATGTTAGGATTGTAACCAAATATATACAAGTAGACCTACTTGTGCCTATTCTTTATTGGTCTCATACATATCCAAGAAGTTGTTATCTTAGTTATATTTAAAACTCTTCATATTTGGATTTATTTTCAATCCCATCTCAGTTAGTGCACATTAAATATAAATGTTAAATTCAATATGATATGAATTTCATGTTAAGTTGTGAAGATATTGAAATCATGTTGTGTTGTCTATAGTTTGTGGTGTTTTTGGTAGTTTCATGGTGGTACCGTAATGATATAAAGATTTCATATTGTGATACAATATGAAATTACTAGAATTTTTTTGTGAATTTCCCATTATGCCACTTATTTTATTACACCCTCAATTATTTTAATGAATAAATTTCAATTACCCTATCATGATAAAATCCATTTTAATTTTAACTTGATATTTGCAAATTTTTTAATTAAATTTGCCAAATATGTTCACTAAAATTAAATGGCAGCCAATATTATCCTTTACATCCACAAAAGAACTATATATTTTATAATTTATACATATTCATGAAGGCCAATTTCTTGGGATTTCCTACCCTTATATATCTTTTTCACGTAAGATTATCCTCCCAATCTATAAATATTTTCTTACAAGTTTTTTAAAAATTTCCATGGTCATTTATTCTCTATTATGGAAAATATATTAATTTTTGTTACCAAATCACCAACCACTACAAGAGGGAAAAAATGGATGCAAAAAGTAATTCATATATGTTTATGCATCTACTAAAGTCTAGCTTAAAATAGAAATGTCTCCACATACCACATCTCATATTCATACCCTTTTTTAATAGTAGTTATTATAGCTTATCAAATCCATGCTTATGTTCCCATATTTATGGCATAAAACAGGATTTATTTACCTTGGATAGATATTTCATAGAAATACATGTTTGATGAATGATAAATTACTTAAACATTGAATCCTCTAGATAGGAAAATTTCTTATGTTACCATCCCATATTTTCATTATATATCTTGTTGTCATGACACTAAAATTATATTTGTTAAACTATTTGTTATCTATTGTTTAGTTGGATTACTTATGGTACTTCTTGTAGTAGTGTTGGATATGTTCTTAATTATATGATTAATTATTGTATGGACATATTAATATTGATGCCGATTTTATAAATCTATATTCATTACTAATTTATGGCATAATGTGAATGATGACATCTTTGATGGTTGTATGTTTTGTCTATGAGCTAGGTAGGTTATTGAGGTTGTCTCTCAAGACAACTAAATTATGAGCACATCAGCATGTTTACTAGGCATACTAATTTTTTGATTGTCCTTCAGACACTTTGATTTGTTCATTATATTTGTTGACTATGGTCCTTGTGTTGGTGATTATTATTGTAATTTTCCAATATCATTATGAGTCATTATTTCTTGTAGTTTTTTTTTGTTATTTTCCATTAAATGTCTTATCAGTTGCATCCTTTTTTATATGCACATCTCCATCCTTTATACTCATTACTCTTTATATCTTTTTTGTTCTCCATTAAACCAAATGAATAATTTAGTCTTTATCTAAACCTAATTAAACCCACCTAGATCTAACACCCCCCTTGGGTACCCTTGTCACCCTTCATTCATATCTTACCCTAACCCCTTCAGCCTAGCACTATTGTCTAAGGTGAAGACATAATGTTTTAACAACTAAGTATACTTTTGGCTTGAAATAAACATGGTTTAATTCATTGATGTTATTTTAATATCATATCGACTTAGATCAATAGCTTATGAGGGAATACATTAACCTCATTTAATGAGGTTAGTGGCATTATGGTGAAGGTTTCAATGATAATAAATTGATTTATGTTTAATCCTATTGTTTTAGCAATAATCTTATTATTCTATTGGTGGTAGATTGCTTAGTCGCCAAGCCTTCTAGACTCACCATTAATGGTGAGGTTGGTTGGGATTGCCTTGGGATCTAGAGGTGTTTCTCTCTTCTCTTGAAATCAAATGAAAAGTGATTAGGGGTTTTGGGGATTGGACAAAAATAATGAGGAATTTAGATGAAAAGATGAAGTGTTAGGAAGATGTAAATTTTGGGGACAAAAATTTTACAAAGTTCAGCTGGTTTTAATGGCAAGCTAGATAGTTTGGAAAACACACAATGATGCTTGGTGAGTCTTAAATTTTCTCAGCCTTTTGAGTTTTTTGAATCTTCTTCACTTTTACAATTAAGTCTTTTTGTTTTTTTGGGTTATTTTATAACTATGTTGGAATATTTATAAATATTTAGAGGTTACACATGCAACCAGAAGTCTTAGACTTTCAAGTGCATACATAGACCCCTTATGGAAAACTATCGATACATTCATTTCATATAAACTTGTAATAAATGTATATACTATAGATATGTAATGTTAGGTTTGAATATTTATCTACATATAATCATTTCACTATTTTTTGAATGGGTCATGGACTATGTTTTCATGTAGAGAGTTTGAAATGTTTGTGTGTTGCCTGGGTGTTTAAAAGATGACTATATTTTATTATAATGGCTAAATGTTATAAAGGTTAGAAACATTTGTGTATTTATATATAATGACTATGTGATTATTTTTAATTACTATGTTTTATAAATATGCTTCTATGTGGTTTTCTTGGATATACATGTATGGGTATCTGAGTTTTCAAGAAATAAGGATGTTCTCACATGGATTAGTTGAAACATGATTGCAAGTTACTATGTTTGATTTGATTAATTAACTGTGTTAATGGAAAATAATTAGGTATCCTTAATATGTTTATTATTTATATGGACTGTGTTATTTTGAGAATGATATTAGTCATGTTTGAGTTTATTGGTTGATACTTCTACCTGAGTGAACCCTTTTTTCTGTTTTATGACTTAAGACCGAATGAGTTATAGACGGTGTTATTGAATCTCCCTAGGATCTTTACAGTCTAGTAACATCGCTCATTATTTGATTGGAAACATATATATTGGGTTTGGGCATTATTTTTAGGCTTTAAATATTTATTGTTAATTATCTTTTGTTATTTTGTGTTTATACTAAACTCAAGTTGTGTTTACATATATGCATTGAATCATGATCCTTACGAATATATTCTATGTTTATCTCAATGTATCATTTAATTGATCACTACCATTTATAAACTTTGTTATTAGAAATAGGTTGTGGTATTTCATTCATCTATTGAGTGACTCATAACTTTGTTTTTATTGGATTCTAGGTTATATCCTTATGAACTAATGTATTTATTGATTTTTTGAGACTTGTCTCTTTTGTATGATCGAAGATCATTTGGATTCAATGGTGTAATTATCTTCAATAAGTGACTATGTTATGGTCAACTATGCTTAGGTTTTTCTTCATCCACTATTTAGGGTTTAATTTTACTGATGTAGATATATACATATACATCGTATGATTTATGTGACTACATTCATTATTTCCATTGGGTTATTCGATTGGAATTTATGTGTTTCATCATAATCTTTCATCTCTTCCTTGGTATTTGGATTGATCTAGCCTTGACTTTTATCAGGGTTTCATTCTACTTATTATTAGCTTGGTTTAATGGTGTTCATTTTATAATATAGTTCATGTCATTTGATAAACTATATCTACCTTTAATCTTCAATATTTATTTATGTTTTATGATTACTTCATGATGATTGTGGGTTATAACAATAATATGATTATATATATATATATATATATATATATATATATATATATATTATATATATATATATATATATTTGATTAATACTTTGACTTAGTCATTTTAAGTTTTCTAGGTTGTGTTTAGACCTGTGACAAATGGAGGCATGATTAATTTCTTTCTAATGTGTTGAATTAATAAGTATTAATATTGAAATACTCTAGTTGAGTCATTATTTCATTTGGTTTCATTCTGGTTAGGTTATTTGTAAAAATGTGTGGATTTCATTCTTAGACTAGACCTAAATATTTAAAATTATATATTGTGGATTTTGATGGTAAAGGTTGGTTGGGTTATTGGATGGGGTTCTAGGGAAGATAATTTTGAAAGATATATAACAAATTAGATTTAATCCATTATATATCATTTGATATCCTAAGCTAACCATCTCCACTCCTAATCTATACTTAGATGGTTTGACTATTCCTATATCACCTTGGAATGATTTGATTGTGGTGCATGTGTCATTTTATTCGATATGTCCTTTCTTCATAGACTGATGTGCTCAAAATTTATTCATGTACCATAACCACCAAATTATTGATGGTTGGGATGGTGAGGGCCATAGATGGTTTGGCTCATAAGGATATGGATCTATTATGATTAGCTTTGACTCCATATTAAAAAACTATGCATGGAAGATGGTTATAAATGTATTTAATGACTTGATTAAATATTAATAGATATAGATAGTATCGATTATAATTCTTAATTTGATAATTATAGTGATCTTGTTGGTTGGTAATGGATGTTCTGAATAGATTTAAAATGGCATATTGAAGTGATAAATTAATTATTGGTTGCAGTTATTATACAATCACCTTATAATATTTAATTATCGAGTTGATCCTTTATTATTTACAATCATAACAAGATATAATTGATTGGGTATACTAATAGTTATACATGTCATACTAATTCTACATTGATTTAATAATCCTTAAGTTGGACATAGCTATGTAATGTAATCAGTTTATAAATACTTTTTGATTGCTATATTAATCCTTTAGTGATCTAAACTTTCCTTATGATATTGATTACATATTAGTTGATTAGTTTGATAAATATGTACATCTTTAATAATATTCAGTGCCCTAATGATTCTTGATGTCAACATAATATTCACTTGGGATTTACTTCGATATTTTCACATTAGATTTAATTCTAGAAATCTGTTTTAAATAGAAGACATAAATCAGATATGATTTATGTTATTAAAGAAGTTAACATTTTTTTAGCTTTCCACTTTAAGGAAAACATGTATATATGGATGATTTGCATTGCTTTAATAATTCTATAGTTGTTTATTTTAGAATGAGTAATTTTTATGGGAATTTGGATAGAAGTTACATAGTAACTTGCATTAGCTAAATTAGTGTTGGTTAGCTTCTTACATTCATCCATAAGTATATAGATGCATATGGGACACTTAACCCAATTAGAAATGCATAAACTTGATAGTTGGACCATGAGAAAAATAAAACAAATGCTCCCTTCTATCATGCACTTCAAACATATTTGGTTGTGTGCAAGTTATGTATTCTATTTACAATTATAAAATATTACTTCTTAAGTTATGTATGTTGAATTTTAAAACCCAAGATTAGTAATTAAATACTTGTATTAGTTGATAAAGGAATTAATATTTAGTTAATTCCTATGACTTAAGAATGATCATGTACAATGCTTTACTTAGATTATTTATTACATAGATGAATTAATGGAAACTATAATGTAATAAAAAATGATAAATAAGATATCACATCACCTTAATCCATGGAATGATGCTTAAGTTGTACACATTTTTTTTCTTTATCTTCCTTCCCATTAGCTAAACCTAACTACCTTGTTGCTTCGACTGCCAAAAATAAGAATTGTAAAAATTCCTTAAGTGGAACCTTTTATTTAGATTCCACTCATCTTGAAACTCAAATTAACTTCATTGCCTAATAATTTTGGGTTCTATGCTTGAATATTGTTATTAAATTCTAATGTTTTCTTGTTAGCTAGTTGGATTATAACTTAATTCTACTTCAATTATATCCTTAAGCATTTATTTATAGAATGTTTTATGAATTGAAAAGAGTTATTTATTGAATGGATACCTGATTTAAATTAACTATTAATAGTTGCATAAGTTATTTATTTTATATAGAAAGCTCAGATATATTCACTTGAATTCCTTAAACTCTTTATTTATATCATTGAATATGCCAATTTAAATAGTTGTATAGACTATGAAATGACAATATTGAGTTATAACTAGATAATGAACTAATATGAACATACATGTTTGATATATATGATGTATTAATAGTGAAATGACCTTAAAGGATGAAAGGTGTTATAACCCAATCATTATCAGTAAAAAATATTGTATTTAATCTATTTTTCTCTTATGATTTAATATAAATTGTTGTATGAATGAATCAAAATCTACAAGTATTGAATTCATTTTATTTTTTGATTTTTAAGTACTTGTTTAATTTATATAGAATGTATATTTGATATAAACTCATGATTAACCTAATTAATAACTTCAAAATAAAAAATTTATCCTTCCTAGCTAAACTAATCCTTTAAATTAACTATCCTTGAGTGGAGCTAAAACTCACTGAGGAGATTGAGGTATTTACCTAGGGTTAAGGACCTATAAAATGGTCCTATTAGGAAGTGTGAGTGAAACTTATTGTAATCGATACTTATAAGTGTATATGTACACTAATACTTCCTAAATCCCATAATCCTTCTATTACAACAACAAGCTTCCCCATAACACCTTTTGTATGTGTTTACCTCTAGCGAATTACGTCAGTTCCCCTCCTCTGGTTCTAGTTGCATTTACACATAATGAATTTATTTAGAGACACTTTTAAGAGGACCTAGCATATGTTCAAAATTTAATTTGATGTATGATTCTAATTTATTTATTTTTTTCAGGGGGGGTTATTTCATCTAGTATCAAAGCAATTTTCTACTCAAGGGAAATCTAGAAATGAGAATTTTCCTTCAAATCACTTTTAATCTTATAAGATATCACTTATGAATTTTTAGGATGGTTAAAATGAGACCAAACAAAGAAAAAATTCATATAAATACTTTTAATTTTAACCTATCTAGGGGTAGAGGTCAAGGACATGGAAGGGGTCATCAAGGTTGCATCTCCATTCACAATCTAGATGAACTACCTAGAAATAATGTTGATATCAATATAGAGGTACCCAATGCTAAAAGAGTTAGTGGGATTCCAATAGATAAGAATTAGGAAATATTTAGTGGGGTCTTGATAGACCTTAACACTTTGTAGGTAAATATTAATAACTAGGAAAAAAGATTGAAAAATCTTGAGGGGGTATCCCAAGTGTAACTAACCTTGTTGGAGATGGGACAAGTGGAAGGACTTATAATTTAAGAACTACCATTGACCACCATCAACTCAATCATTGAAGATCTAAAGAATCTTCCATCACCTACCTTTTTAGGTGAAAAATTAGGGGATGTAGTCAATGCTTGGTTTATACACTTACAAAAGTAATTCAATTTGTATAATATGCCTTGCAATATGAAAGCCAGAGTAGCATCTTATTAGCCTATAGGACGTATAACATTATGGTGAAACTAACTTTGTGCTATTAATTGATGTCAACTTTTGAATCTATCTTAGTCTAGTTTTGAGACTTAGTTTTGTAAGAAGTACCTGAATATAAATTATATGGAGCATAAAATCACTAATTTTCATATCTTAAAATAAGAAAACATATCTATTACTGAATATGATAATAAGTTTTTGAACTTACTCCATCATGTGAACTATATGCATGATGAATAAACTAAGATTACTAATTTAAAGATTGGACTTAAGGATATTTTGATGCATGATGTTAACATGATAAATCTAAAATCTTTAGTTATAGATATAAAATCAGCATATAGAGCTAAGAAGAAAGAAAAGTCCCACCAAAAGGCAAGACAAGAATTCAAGTCAAGTAGGTAATAGTCTAAATCCAATAATCTTTATCCTATGAATAATAACTTTAGAAAATCTAATCCTAATTATATATTTTCAAGAGGAAATAAAAATTTCAATAATTTTTCCAATCAAAACAAGAATTTTAGGTCTCATAGATCTTTTAAATCTGGTTCTTACAAGAAGGAACAACATCAAAACAACCCACATGGACCTGCCAGAGGTGCTAACACTATTTCAATAGCATCTTCTAGATCAATTATATGATATAAATGTGATGAAAACCATTCTAAAAAGGACAGTAAACTAAAATTAGGCCAAACAATGAACCATAGAGTATATGATGCTATTGATAATCGCAATGTTGACTTGTATTCCACTCGAATTGATACTTGAGGTACCATTAATGATTTTTCTTTGACTATCTTGATTGATTCTAGTGCAATAAATTGTTTTATTTGTTTTTTTACCTCTAAATAATGTAATACTAAATTTGTCTTGATAAGGGAAGGTTAGAAAGTTCCATTTAGTATCGGTAAGAATGTGCCTATTCTTAAGTGTTAGGAGTAAGTTGAATTAGATCTTGGTGTTTTAAAGAGCAAGGTGAATCTTTTTCTCACACTTTAGGGTCCTATGATGTCATTATTAGGATCGATTGGTTACATGAACATCAAGTCATACTTGATTATTTGGGAAAAAGAGTGTAATGCACTAATGGCCTTGGTTAAACTATAAAATTGTAAGCCATGCAATGGTCTGCAAGATGTAAAACACTTTAAGCTTTACAATTGAAAAGAGTTTTTAAGAAGGGATACAAGCTCTATGAAATCCAATTGTATGAAATATCAAATGAAAAAGAGATAGAACATATATATTTCCTATTTTAATGGAGTTTATGGATGTTTTTCCTAAAAAGCTACTTGGGTGACCACTTCAGTAAGAATTTTATTTCTCTACTGACATCATACCTAGATTTTTCCCTAAATCAAAGGCACCTTATCATATGAAGGTGGTTGATCTACAAGAATTTAAATTTTAGTAGCAAAAAATTTTATATAGTGGAAGCATATAGCCAAGTGTGTCTCCTTGAGGTGCTCTAGTAGTCTTTGTGAAGAATAAGGATGGTACTTTGAGGTTTTGCATTTATTATCGATTGTTGAATAAGGTAATATATATATATATATATATATATATATATATATATATATATATATATATATATATATATATATATATATATATATATTCTTTACCTAGAATCAATGATTTGTTTAACCAAATGAAGGGTGATGTTGTCTTTTCTAAGATTTACTTGAGGTCTAGTTACCATCAGCGATGCATCAAGGAAGGGGAAATTCATAAAATTACCTTTACAACTTGATATGGTCACCATGAGTTTAGGATTATATATTTTGGCTTAACCAATGCACCTACAACATTCATGAACCTTATGAACAACATATATAGAAATTTCTTAGATAAGTTTATGCTAGTTTTTCTTGATGATATTTTGATTTATTCCAAAGATGAGGCTGAACATGATTAACACCTCCATCTAGTCTTGCAAAGACTAAGACATCATAATCTTTATGAAAAATTATCCAAATGTGCATTTGATGAATCTAAAATTCATTATTTATGACACATTATTTATAAATAAGGCATTGTTGTTGACCCCACCAAGATCAAAGTTATCCAATATTAGCCTGCTCCTTCCAATGTGCATGAAGTGTAAAGCTTCATGGGTTTGGCTGGCTATTACTGGCACTTTGATTAATTTTTTTCTTGTGTACCCTATCCCACCACTTGTAACACAAAGGAAAGAAGTTCATATGGACTCCTCATTGTGAGGTTTCATTTATTAATTTGAAAGGGTTGATTACAATAACTTCTATTTTGGTCATATCAAACCCAAATGATAAGTTTAAATTAGGGTTTCATGCTTCCAAAGAAGGATGTGGAGGTATCTTGACTCAAGATGGCAAGGTAGTGGCTTAGGAGTCACGAAAGTTAAAATAATATTTAAAGAACTATCATACACATGACATGAAACTTGATGACATTGGTCATGCACTTAAACAATAGAAACATTTCCTTTTAGGAAAAATTTTCCAAGTAAAATTTGATCATCAATATCTTGATTATTTGTTCTCTCAAGAAGATTTAAATGCACGCTAGCATAGGTGGTTATAATTTTTTAGAAATTTTGACATGAATATATCAGATGTAAAAGGCATGGAGAAGACATGTACCTTACTACCTTTTTAGTGTTATAAGTAATTTTTAGAAGTGTTGTTTTGGAATAGTAGCTTGCTCATGTATTCCACCATAATGTAAGTGAAGGTTTGGCTAATGAACCAGTAACAAAAATATTTACTAAATTATTTGTTACAATAGATGGCCTTATAAGACATAAAGGAAAAAGTTATGTCCCCAGGATAGGTGATTTGATAAATCATGTAATTAATGAAGTTCATACAATACCTTATTATGCTCATCCATGGTTTATAAAAATGATGCATGAGCTAAAAAAGATCTATTTTTAGCCTAGAATGAAGCATGATTTCACTAAAGTTTTACTAAAATGCTTAGAATATTAACTGAGCAAGGTTGAGTATTACCATCTAGGAGGGTTTTTATAACCTTATGATATTCCCAAATATAATTGGGTTTTATTCTCACTTGATTTTATTGTAGGGCTGCCAAAATCATGCAACAAGCATGATACAATCCTGGTAGTGATTGATAAAGTAACTAAAATTCACCACTTTATTATTAAGAATTTAATAGATGATGTATTCATATTCACATATTTATTTGTAAAGGAAGTATTAAGACTCCATGGTATACCTAAAGTGATCATATTAGATCAGGACAAATTATTTACTTCAAAATTTTGGTGTACTTTAATTACAACCTTTGGAACAAAGCTGAATTTTAGTTGTTCATATCATAAAAAAATGGATGGGAAAATGGAATGGCTAAACCATATTTTGAAGATATATTATGCATGTATTTAATGGATCAACAAACAAAATGGGAGTATTATCTTCATTTGGTTGAATTTGTATATAATAATTCTTACCATTCAACTATTAAAATGGCACTATTTAAAGCATTATATGGGCGTAAGTGTAGAACACCTATTATTTGGGAAAACTTAGAAAATAGGGTTATTAATGGACCTAATTTTCTAATGTAATATGAAATTTAAATTGAAATAATAAGTAAGAAGTTTAGAATATCTTTTGATAGGCAAAAGAGCTATGTAGATCTTAAGAGAACCCCAATGAATATAATGTGGGAGATAGTTTTTATGTACATTAGACTGTATAAAAGTTATATTAAATTTGGTAAGACTTCTAAGTTGGCGCCGTGTTTCGTCATTCATTTCAACATAGTGGAAAATATTAACCCCATTGCTTACCAGCTATCACTTCCTCATCTTTTAAGGATTCATGATGTTTTTTATGTTGTATTATTGAGGAAATATATACTTGATCCATCTCATGTTTTGAATTAGACTCATTTATAGATCATGAAAGAGAAAAATATCTAATTGGAACTAGTGAAAATCCTAGATCTTTGTAGAATTAAGTTGGATAACATTGATATACAGTAGGTTTTGGTGAAATGGGACCACATCAGTGAAAAGAATGGTACTTGGAAAGATGCTCATATTTTCAAATAACATCATGGATGAATTTTTGATTAAGTCATCGAGATAGTTCCCTTCCAAGAGAGAAAAAATTGTATGATGCCATATTTTTATTATATATTCTACTATCATGACATTAACATTATGTTTATTAGACTGGTTATTAGATATTGTTCAGCTAGATTGCTTGTGATACTTGTTCCAATAGTGTTGGTTACGTACTTAATTCCATGATTAATTAATTTATGGAATTCTTACTACTGATGATGATTTTATAAATCTATATTGACTACCAATTCATGACATAATGTGATTGATGTCATTTTTAGGCATTGTAAGTTTTATCTATGAGCTAGGTAGGTGATAGAGGTTGTACTCCTAAAACTAATGAATTATGAACACATCAACATGTCTAATAGGTATGCTTATTGTTTGATTATCCTTTAAACACTTTTATTTGGTAATTATATTTGTTTTCTATGGTTCTTATATTGGTGACTATTATTGTACCTTACTGATATCATTTTGAGTCATTATTTTTCATTAAATGTTTTGTCAGTTGTATCCATTTTTGTAAACATAGCTCCATCCTTTATTCTCACAAATCTTCCAATATTACTTGTTCTCCATTAAACCTAATGACCTATTCAGTTCTATACCTAAACCTAACAAAACCTACCTAGACATAACACCCAGCCTTGGGTACCCTTGTAACACTTAGTTCATATCTTACCCTAGCCCCTTCAACCTAGCACTATTATCTAAGGTGATGTCATTATGTTTTAATGACTAAGTATAGTCATGACTTAAATTAAACATAGTTTAATTTATTGATGTTATTTTAATATCATATCGAATTAGGTCGATATCTTATGATGGAATAGACTAACCTCATTTAACGAATTCAATCACATTATGATTAAGGTTTTAATGATATTTGAATTATTTATGTTTAATCATGTTGGTTTAGTACTAATAATATTTTTTTTATTGGTTGCATATTGCTTAATCATCATGCCTTCTAAACTTGACATTAATGGTGAGGTTGGGGGGATTACCTTGGGATCTAGAGGTGTTTCTCTCTCCTCTTAGAATTGAATGTGAAGTGATTAAGGGTATGGGGGAGTGGATGGAAATAATGGGTAATGTGGAGAATAGGTAAAATTGTTAGGAAGATAAAAATTTTGGGGAGGAAATAGTAAAAAATCTCAACTGGTTTTAGTGATGAGTGGGATGGTTTGAAAAACACATGGTGATGCTTGGCGAGTCTTATAGTTTCTCATCATTTTGAGTCTCTGAAATCTTCTACATTTTTGCAAATAAGTCTTCTATTCTTTAGACGTTTGGGTGAATATGCAGATTCATTATGGAAATATATCAATACATTCATTGCATATAAAATTGCAATAAATCTACATATAATAGATATATAATTTTAGGTTTGAATCTTTTTCTATAGACAATCACTTCATTATTTATTGAATGGATCATGGACTATGTTTTAATGCATGAGAGTTTGAAACATTTGTGTATTGCCTACATGCTTTAAAAGATGTCTATTTTAGTATAATGGTTGAATGTTATTAACGTTAGAAATCTTTGTGTCTTTAGATATAATTATTATGTGATAATTTTTTATGAATGTGTTTTATAAAGATGCTTATATGTAGTTTTATTTGATATACATGTATAGGTGTTTGATTTTTCAAGAACTAAGGGTGTTCTCATATGGATAAGTTAAAAGATGATTGCAAGTGACTTTGTTTGATTTGAATAATTGATCATGTTAATGTAAAATAACTAGGTCTTCTTCATATGTTTATGGTTGTTGTTGATTGTGTTCTTTTGAGAATGATTGTGGTTATGCTTGGGTTCATTGGTTGATACTTTCATATTACTGAAGCCATTTTTATGTTTGGTGACTTAAGGTTGAACAAGTTATAGATGGTGTTATTGAATCTCCCTAGGATCTTTACATTTTGGTAACATCTCTCATTATTTTATGAGAAACTTATATATTGGGTCTAGGAATTATTGTTAGGTTTTAAATATTTATTATTACTTGGTTTTTGTTATGCTACATTTATATCAAACTTGAGTTGTGTTTACATATATGCATTGAATCATGATCCTTATAGATATGTTCTATGCTGAGCCCAATGTATTGTTTGATTGATCATTGTCATTTATAAACTTTGTTATTAGAAATAGGCTATGCTATTTCATTCATTTGGTGAGTAAGCAATGATTTTGGTTTTATTGAATTCTGCTTTATATCATTATGAACTGATGTATTATTGATGTTTTGAGCCTTTTCTCATTTGTATGATTGCAGATCATTGTAGTCGATGGTGAAATTATATTTAATAAGTGACTATGTCATGGTCGATTATGCTAAGGTTTTTCTTTATCAACTGTTTAGGGTTTAATTTTATTGATGTGGATATATACATATATGTTGTATGATTTATGTGATTGTGTTTCTCATTATGTTTGCATTTTTGGATTGCAATTTATGTCTTTTAGAATCATATTTCATCTCTACATTTTTATTTAGATTGATTTAGCCTTGACTTTTAATGGGTTTTGATTATGCTTATTATTAGCTCAGTTTAATGGTGTTTGTTTATTAATCTATTCCATGTCATTGTATTGATTGTATCTAACATTAATCTTTAATATTTCTCTATATTGTATGATTAATTCATTATTCCTATAGTTTATAATAATAATATAATTATATTATTGATGTATTTGACTAATACTTTGACTTAGTCATTTTATGTTTTCTTGGTCATGTTTAGACCTATGACATATGGAGGCATGATTAATTTCTTTTTGTTATAATGGATTAATAAGTATTGATTGAGTAATATTTTGGTTGAGTCATTATTTTATCTAGTTTCATTTTGGTTAGGTCATTTGTTGAAATGTGTGGATTTTCATTCCTGGACTAGACCTAAATATTTAAAAGTATATATTATGGGTTCTGATGGTAATGTTTGTTTAAGCTATTGGATGGGGTTCCAAGTAGGATATTTTCAAAAGATATACAACTGATTACAATTAATCCATTATATATCATTTGATACCCTGATTTAACCTTCCCCACTCCTAATATATACATAGATGGTTTAAATTTTCATGTCTCACCTTGGAATGATTTGATTATGTTGCATGTGTCCTTTTATTTGATATATCTTTTGTTTAGAGATTGATGTGCTTAGAATCCATTCATGTTCCTGGTTACCACAACCACCATTCTGATGATGGTTGGGGTGGTGAGGGCCATCGATGGTTTGGATCATAGGGTTGGTTGGGTGGGTTCATCCTAATCCACTTCAATTCTATGCTTTGATGAATATGTATAGAAGATGGTAAAAAAATGTATTTATTGATTTGATTAATTATTAACATGTATAAATAGTATTGATTATAATTGTTAATTTGATAATTATGATGATCTTGTTGGCTGCTAACAAATGTTATGAATAGATTGAAAATGGAATATTGAATGGATAAATTAATTATTGGTTAAATCTATTATAAAGGTACCTTGTATTATTTAATTATTGAATTGATCCTTTATTATTTACAAACATAACAAGTTGTAATTTATTGGGTATACTACTAGTTATACATGTCATACTAATCCTACATTGATTCAATAATCCTTAAGTTGAACTTAGTGATGTAATGCAATTCATTTTTAAATACATATTCATTGTTATATTAATCCTTCAATTATCTCACCTTCCCGTATGAGATTTATTACATCTTATTTGATTAGTTTGATAAATATGTATATCTTTAAGAATATTCAGTGTCCTATTGATTCTTGATGTCAATTGAATAATCAATTGGGATTTACTTAGACGTTTTCACATTAGATTTAATTCTAAAAAACTATTTTAAATAAAATAAATAAATTAGATATTTTTTATGTTATTAAAGAAATTAAAATTGTTTTAGCTTTCAACTTTAAGGAAAACATTTATATATAGATGCTTTAAAGTGGTTCATTAATTCTACAATTATTTAATTTAAAATGAATAATTTCTATGGGAATTTGGATAGAAGTTATGTGGAAAATTTCATTATCTCAATTATTGTTGGTTAGCTTGTTACACTTACTCATAAGTACATAGATGCATATGGGACACTTAACCCTTTTATAAATGCATAAGCTTCATATCTAGACCATGAGAGAAATAAAATAAATGCTCCCTTCTATCATTATCTTTAGACATATTTGGTTGCATACATGGTATGTGTTCTATTTAAAATTATAAAATATTACTTCTTAAGTTATGTAATTTGAATTATGGAACCCAAGATTAATAAGTAAATACTTTTATTAATTGATAAAGGAATTAATATTTAGTTAATTCCTATGATTTGAGAAAGATCATGTACAATGTTTTACTTAGATTATTTATTAAGTAAATGAATTAAAGGAATCTATAATATAAGAAAAAATGATAAATAAGATATCACATCACCTTAATCCATGCAATGATACTTAAGCTGTACACATGTTGTTTTCTTTACCTTCTTGCCCATTAGTTGAACTTGCTTGCCTTATTGCTTTAGCTACCAATAGTGAAAATTATAAGAGTTCCTTAAGTGGAACCTTTTATTTATGTTCCACATGTCTTGAAACTAAAATGATCTTCATTGCCAGATAATGTTGGGTTATGTGCTTGAATATGCTATTGAATTCTTGTTGTTTTATTGTTATCTAGTTGGATTATACCTAAATTATAATACAATTATATCTTTAAGCATTATTTTATGAAATGTTGTGTGAATTGAAAAGAGTTCTTTCTCGAGTGGATACTTGATTGAAATTCACTATTACTAGTTACATAAGTTATTTATATTATTTATAAATCTCATATATATTATCTTAAATGCCTTAAACTCTTTATTTATAGCATTGGTTATTCCAATCTAAATATCACTATAGACTGTAAAATGCCAATATTGAATTATAACTACATTATGAATTGCTATAAACATCCTTGTTTGATATATATGATATATGACTAGTGAAATGATATTAAAGGCTTAAGGGTGTTATAACTTGGCTAGTAACACTAAATAATCTTGTATTTAATGTGTTTTCTCTTATGCTTTAATATAAATTGTTGTATGATTGAATCAAAATCTACAAGTGTTGAATTTATTATATTTTCTTATTTTTAGGTGCTTATTTAATTTATATAGCATGTATATTTGATCTAAATCCGTAATTAACCTAAATGATAACTTAGGAATAATAAATTTATCCTTCTTGATTAATCCAATCCTTTAACTTAACCTTCCTCAAGTGGGAATAAAACCCACTCAAGAGAGTGAGGTATTTACCTAGGGTTAAGGACCTAAAAATGGTCCTATGAGGAAGTGAGAGTACCACTTATGGCACTCAAGACTTATCAGTGTATGTGTACAATGATATTCCTTGAATACCATCATCCTTGTATTACTAAAACAAGCTTCCCCATAGTAACTTTTGTATTTGTTTACTTCTAGTTAATTGCCTTAGTTCCCCTCCAATTCTAGGTGTGTATGTGCATAGTGTATTGTTTAAGCAAGACTTGTAAGAGGGCCTAACATGTGTCTAAAATGTACTCTGATATATGATTGTAAATATTGTTTTTTGAGTTATTTCATCTCAGTAACCTCCTTAAATGTTTTCACGTACTTATTAAGTAAAAAACATATGCCTCATTATTATGACCTATGCTTGTTATTTGTCATTCAATTAATAGATTATAATATCCACATTATTCTATGTATCTTTCGGGGAGCTCCTTTTCAAGAAGATAAACAATTTCTATTATACTCTTTCTCCACATTACAATATTTTTTTCATGTATTTCTTTCAATGATAGTCATATGGTGAAAATAAATATTAAATACTTTAATGAAACATGTTTACAAAAATAATAATTATAAATACATTATATTCATTTGAAATGATATATTTGTGTAACTATTTGATGAGACAATCATCCCCATGAAATAAAATGGAAAATATGTTTTGAAAGAGACAAAATAATATAATTAGCTATTTATCATGTATACAAATTGTATAAATAAAATAAAATTAATAATATTCTTTGTTACTAGTTTTCCATACTTTTGATATGTTTTAGTTATTTTTTGATGTTTTGTTGGTTGGCATTGGTTTGGTATGTTGATACTTCTATATTATAGTTTTGTGGTTCTAGGATCCCTGTAAAACCTAGTTTTTTACCCTATCAAATAAAAAAGTAATATACCATTAAAATTGAAAGGAAATAGATAATTTAAATTAAACATAAACATTCATACCTTTAACATGTTGTGATAATCATGATTTATGAGACATGTGGTATGAACATTGCCCCTCAATGTCTTCTAAAAGGATGGTTCGTCTATTGTTGGCATCCTTATTTTCCTCATCACACTTCTATTTTTATTCATTTTTAAAGGCACTTCCTACCATTTGACAATCCATGCAACCATTTTTTACCTTATACATCTACTAATTTATCTCTGTGTTTAACAAATTCAGATACATATCGAATCTATTTAGTATTTCTACCAGAAAGTTATGTGTTTCTAAGTATATTCAATGCAAATTATCAATGTGTGAATTTCACCATTAATATGTGATGATGAGATATTTCCAATATGAAAGATAATAAAATTTATACAATATATTCATCTCATTTGGAATTATGAAATTTGATTCATCAATTTATTTTTAATGATTATGATAGGCTTCCTGATTTTTAGATATCAATATTTTAGGTAATTGATGTTCATATAGTCCATAGTTAACACATCATGTTTTGTAGATTGATGTAGTTAGGCATAATAGTTTGTAAAAAAAATAGTTTTAATTTTTAATGTTAAATTTTTATTTTACATTATCACTTACCCTTAAACAATGTTTTATATACAAGTTCTTGTTATACTCTCACCTGATATGGTGAAAATGATGATTTGGATTTTTAGTTGAAATGTTTCATTTTTTTCATGAACATTGATTTGTGAAATTGATATTCAAATAGTTTGTCAATTTTTTTTCCATTTGATATATTGGACTAGTGTATGATTATCATATTTAGTTTATGTATTTGAACACATAAAATTATATGTTTATCATTGGATAAATTTTATAGTGATGTTCTAGAGATATGCACGTAGATATATCATATATTGCTAGTTTGGAAAGAACACTTTCAGTATATTGTTATTTTTAAGTTTTGATTGTGAGATACCTTGATAAATTTGAGAAGATAAATATTTGAGGTTGTGTTGATGTTCTAAATTTGGAGTTAACACCTCATGGTTCATGTTGTATTGACTTGAATTTTAATATATGTGAATTATTATGCACTTGGGTGGGCATAAGTGCATATAATTTATGAGATAAAATGGGTGCTTAAATGGTCATGTTTTTTCTTGAAAGAAATAGGAAATAAATATTTCATGAATGATTTTAGATACCTACACTCAAAATCTGAAGGTGTTATAAGAACATGAAATTTATCATTTTGAGTTTAGTCATTAAATTATTATTTCTTTAAATAATAAAGTATAATAGGTTCATCCAATTTAAATTCAAGTAGGTAATTTTATTTTTTAATGAAACATAGTATACACAATGTCATTCCTCACATATGACTTAGACATAAAATAAAGCATACTATATGATGAAGATAAGAGGATAATTTTAAAATAAGATTGGGTGAACTATAATATGTCCAATAGATGAGTAATTTTTTAACTAGTCAAATATAAACTTGAATATTATAAATAGAAGGGGGATTTCACCCAATGGAAGTTATCAAAAGGCCCCATAATGCTTGATTTAACCTATATATGCAAAATAATACAAAACATCGTAAATAATTGTAATTCACTACTAAATGGTGCCATAAGACTATTTTACGTGTTTATATGATGTGCCACTTTGATTTATGTACATACATATACATGACATTAAAATGAGCAAGTGCACCTAGGAAGGTTTTATAAAGAAGTTGTGGCCAAAACCTATAAGTTGTGATTAAAATTATTAGTGTACATGAGAATGAAATATAAGTCAATATGAAGAGAGAGGATTCATTATCAGATATTCTAGCACCTAAAACTTGTAAAATAGAAAAACCATGTCCCCTCACTACTTTCATAAATGTCATAATGCTCTTGCATCTAATTTTTTTGTATTCCTACAAGAAAACACAGATGCTTACAAGTAGATGAATTTTCAAATAAATTGATAAATGAAATTACAAAAATAAATGAATATAAAAAGGGTATATTTAGGAAACTAAATTCAAGGAACTACTGAACAAGTATAGTATAAAGAAACAACATACAAGGATGTATAACTAAATGTAACCTCTATAATTTTAAATACTAAACTAATGTAATTTAAATGGTGAAATGGTCAACTATAAGTGGTCTATCAAACCAAAGTTGGAAATACAATCCTATGAGCCACATACCATACCTAATTATTTGGTATAAGGATAAATTAAGGAAAAAAAACATATATGTTATAATAATAATAATAATAATAATAATAATAATAATAATAATAATAATAATAATAATAATAATAATAATAATAATAATAATAAAAAAAAAAAAATTAGATCTATCTAACAATTAACTTTTTTCAAACAGAATATGAATAGATATACTTAACTTTAGGTTGAATCTACTGCATGAAATTCACCCTTGGCTCTTGTAACACTTTACAATAGTTTTTTTTCACATTAAGACATCAAATGGAAATATTAATACTTAGGTATCAGTAGTTATGGACTCCAAAGACTAGGTGTATCTCCTTATTTTGACTTCTCCTATTGATCTTAAAAGACCTTCATCAAGACTTGACTTCCAATGATAAAACTTTAGACTCTAACCTATATTTTTACTTAAAATCATAAATATGAGTTCAAGTAGATAAGATTAGTGTTGTGTGTTAATAATAATAATTATGACCCATATAGATGACATAAAACCCATAACTCAACTAAAAATATAAGTTTGAGGTATTGGGAAAGTCATTACAATTTGGTGATATAATAGGTAGAAAGAAAATAGTATCAACCTAAGGGATATAATGGAAATATAGGGTGGCTAAAAAAAATGATTAAAATGATAGAGGAAATAAAATCAAAGGAGATTCAATCATGTATTAGATATATAAAATAAAATTTTGAAGAATATTTCAATTTATACTATAAGTTATGTAATGTGTGTCTATGTAAAAATAATCTAACTTAAAATAACTTAAAACTTAAAATAAAAATAAATGACAACATGTCATAGTAGACTTTAATTTAATTCACACACACACACACACACACACACACACACACACACACACACACACACACACACACACACACACACACACACACACACACACACACACACACACACACACACACACACACACACACACACAGATAGACATATAGATAGAGAGAGAGAGAGAGAGAGAGAGACACACACACACATTCAATATGTTTGAGAGTGGTTTCACATCTATAGGATTTATAATTTAGATTATAGGTTTTGTAGGATCTTATCTAATTTATGATTTTCCAAATTTTAAGGTTAAAACTTAACCATTTATTAATTTTTCAAGATTTAAAGGATAAATCATCGGAGGTATTAATGTTACATGAATGAATAGATATGTATAAAAATGATATTAATTTAAAATCAATCATAAAGTGCCATGAATTTATCCAATGCATTTACTGGTGCACTCCTTAGAATGTGCACTCAATAATATTAATGTTCCTATAAGTCCTACAAGAGAGATCATTAGTAAAGTGATAATGACGAAAAAGATCAAGTGTATAGATAAAGCACTATAATAAGACATGATCCATTGTAAAATATATATAATAGATAAAGTGCGTTAGTAATGTGTAAGTATCATGTGCCCTTAGTCCAATCATTCCTTAAAGTGTGTTATTATAATGCTAAAAGAGATGATTCATTATCACATATTCCAGCACCTAAAACTTGTAAAATAAAAAAACCATGTCCCCTCACTATTTTCATAAATGTCATAATTTTAATTGAATGTCCATGAATGAGAATCAATGCTCTTGTGTCTAATTTTTTTGTATTCCTACAATAAAACAAAAATGCTTAAAATTAGATGAATTTTAAAATAAATGGATAAAGGAAATTACAAAAATAGATGCATATAAAAAGGGTATATTAAGGAAACCAAATTCAAGGAACTACTGAACTAGTATAAAGAAACAACATACAAGGATGTATAATTAAATGTAACTTATATAATTTTAAATACTAAACTAATGTAATTTAAATGGTGAAATGGTCAACTATAAGTGGTCTATCAAACCAAAGTTGGAAATACAATCCTATGAGCCACATACCATACCTAATTATTTGGTATAAGGATAAATTAAGGAAAAAAACATATATGTTACTAATAATAATAATAATAATAATAATAATAATAATAATAATAATAATAATAATAATAATAATAAAATTAGATCTACCTAAAAATTAATTTTTTTGAAGAGAGAGGATTCATTATCATGCTCCAAAATGTATCCATATTAATATCATGCTCCACTAGTGGGAAAAATATAATAAATGAAGTGCTAGTGTAGTCTAAAATGTACCCCCTTAATGGATGATATATAATGAATATTAAATAGAATAAAATGGTTTTTGACACAAATATAACCATGATATTTATCATGAAAGTGAAGGAAAGGACATAAAAACATCTTTTTATGATATTTATCATCACAAATAAGGGATCCGAGAACATGTGATGACTTTATTGAAATAAATTCATAAAAAAAAATAGAATCACTAAAATAGATCTAAATTTTATTGAAATAGAGTAGAATATGTTAATAAATGATGAGCCACTTAAATGGAGGAAACCTAAAAAACCACAAAAAAAGAAAAAAAATTCACAATATGAAAATTAAATACTAGTCATACCTCTTATATATGCATTAACTATGCAATAGAAACACTCTAGGCCAAACCTTCCACTAATAATAAGAAAAGAGATAATTATATGATGTTATTGAAGGTTATTTTATCCATATTCTAGATACACATATCCAAATAAATGCTATAGGATAAGGGGATAACATAGACCCTCCCTTCAAATAAGTGATGTTCTCAATGTTGATGATCATTGGATACTTTAGTATGAATTCATTTTCTTCTCATGGCATATCATCATTCAGAATGCCCTTCCAAATGATAATGGGTTTCGTGATCACCTTCATTCACACCCTATTAAATCAAACTAGTAAAATATCTTTTGGTACACAAATGATTCTTTAACATTTGTTAAGCTTTAGTAACCAGATTTGAATGGGAATATTTTGGCCAAAATATAAAACATGAGTGATAGTGTCTATGCTTTTTTATTGATTAAGATCTTATTGAAGGTATACCTTAATTTCACAAATTTAAGGTTTCACCTTCAATAAATATGTGTTGGATAGAGATTGGTAATTATAAATTTCTTGAAATGGATAATTTGAGAATAATTCTCTCTTTATCAGGCCACTCTATTGGCATATCCTTATCCAAAATTGAATACTTATTCACCATTTTATAAAAAAAATTGGTTGTATTTGCATGTGTTTCATATGCTTTCACTAAAAAACCTTTTTTGCAAGTTATATTTATATATTTTTAGCATTATTTGAATTTTATGTGAGTTTACAATCTATAGTTAATTTGTACGCACACAACTCATATCAAACTTCATGCCTTCGAAATGAAAATGTGTGAACAATTATTTGATATTCATCTTAATCGTACCTAGGTTCATGAGACATTGAAATCCCAATATAATATCAAATCCCCCATGCAAGTGGAAAAATAGGGATTTGAAAAATGTATTCTCCATTAGTGATTTTAATACTATGGCATATTATTGAACAATTAGCAATACCTCCATCTACAATGATGATATGAAATTATAGTTGTGCATAAAATTAACAATTTAAATGTGAATCCCACTTATCATTTATAAAATTTTGAGTAATCCCTAAGTCAATCCTTTTTATTCTTAAATAATTTTACTACCTTTAGAGTTTTTGGATTGCTAGCACTTGATATTACAAAGCAAGATATGGTAGGAAATATCCAACCATTATAGCTCATCAAAAACCTCTACAATATTTTATTTGTCATCTGCATCAATAATTCCTTAAATATTAAAAAAGTTATTTATAGAACATTTATGTCACTAATTGTATTTCATTTCATAATTAAACCATAAACTTTTTTTCTATTCCACTTTAAAATTTTGGGGCATCAATCATGTTGGTAAAGATATGATAGTGATAACATGCCATTATCATTGCTTTCAATGACTTATTATTTACTAGTAGATAGGAATTTATCCCTTTTCCTACATGCCATGATTATAGATTAAAAATAATTAAGTAGATTAAACATGGATACCTTATGTTTAATGTGTTCCTTAAAACTACAAAGAAAAAAGTAATCTAGGTTCTCACATGTAATCATCTCCACATGTAATGATATATTCCTGAATTAGTGAATATAATCCTTGACCAAGCCTATTTATTTTAGATTTTTTAATTATATTAAGTAATAATCCATCACACAACCAAAATATTTACCCACTATAGGTTACATTTTTTGAGTTTAAAAACTACCATTAAATCAATATAGCTATTCACAATAGCTTAAAACTATTTAATATACATATATTGGTGTTCTAGCTCCATTATCACTAACTATACACTAGTTCAATTAGAGTAACCCCACTCTTACCTCGTGTACCAAATTTAAAATGAACTAAGATTTACGTAACTAAATTTCACTCACTCATGTACTAAAGTTCAAAGTAGCTAAAATCATCCACAAATATGACCAGGTGACACTAGTAGCCTTGTTCTTAGTTTGGGAACACAACAATTGATATGAAATTGATTATTCATATTATAAATGTAAGGATGACTTGAAAACATTTTTCCCACTTACGATCTTATTTAAATAAATAAATTCTCCAATTTATTAGATATATTCCATCAAAATTATGTATTTTTACCTTTGGTAGTAGGTTATGAGGTCCATAATTAGTGTTATTCATAGAATGTAACTTCTTAATATTTAGAACAATATGATATTATACCCTAGATACACCATTATTTGTTTTTGATATTAGCATATTCACAACATTTTCAATTGACAAAATTTCTATTTTCATGCCATTTTACATATTTTCCATTTCTCTTTCTATTTCCTTACACATACTCTCTAGTTTAGACTCTATGTTACATAATACCATTCAGAATGTAAAATCTTTCCTCCAATGAGTAAGAATTAAAATTGGAATCCATAACTAATTTTAAATATGACTCTATATCCTCTCTATCAGTATTTTTCCTATTAAAAATTAATTATTTTGTTGGCATCTAGTTTGTGGTACAATCACATTGAGGTTTGACAATGAAAATTTTTATTTCCTCCTTCGATTGATATTGGACCAAAAGGAATCTGATCTATGTCAAGTTAAAATATAAAAATTAAGAGATCATAACCTTATTGTATTTAGATAGCTTTCTAAAAATGTAAATAAACAATAAAAATTCCTTAAAATGTGGTCAATAAGGATTATTTATAAAAAATTAGTAAAACCATAATAAGATTTTAAAAATTGTTCAAAAACCCTAATTTATTTTAGCTTGGCATCCTTTAATGAATTTTTAAATCTAAAAAAAATTGTTAAAAATTCACAAGGGATTGTAAGATATAAGCATTTATCTAAAATTAGAAATTTTCCCACACTTTTATCCAAATCAAAGATCTGATACTGATTGTAATGAAATTAATTCACAAATAAAGTAGAATGACTTAAATAGATTATAATATGTCTTAAATATATCATAATATATTAAAATATGATGAACCACTTAAATGGGTAAATAAATATAACCATATAATAAGAACATAATTCACAATATGATGATGAAATACCAATCACTAAATCCTGTATATACTCTAACTATGTTATGAAATCACCCTAGGTCAACCCTACCACTAATATTATCCTAAGTATATGTTCATATGAATAATTAAAAGTTATTCTATCCATAATTTTTCTACACATATTCCAATATATGTTATAGACTAAGAGCATACTAGTGACTAAAAAAACACTAAAAATCAAGCATAAGTACAAAAAATGAAAGTATGTGAAATTTCAAGAAATAAATTGTTAGGAGGAATAATTAAAAAATAGAAAATAAATACATGTGGCCAATGAAATTTTTGAAAACCAAAAAATAAATTAAAATTTAAAATCAAGAATAAAGTACAAATAAAATGAAATGAAAATTCCACCACAATTCTTCAAGAACCAACTATGAATCCATGATTATATAACACATGAAAGGTCTCATTTCTAACTAAATATTATTGGGTTAATAATTATATTGTAAATAAATAGATGATGAATCATTGAAATTTAATTTCTTATGGCCATGATGGCTATTGATATCATCATGTCCTTAAGAATAATTGTAGAATAAATGTTTCAAATCATGTCTTCTCATTATCATAACTAGGAACTGAATCTTGTAAGTCATCATTGTTAAAAATGGTGTATCCAATGCATTGATATGTGGAATTAATATTAATTTTCCTTTGTTTCATACTATGTAATAATTATTTTTTTGTTTCATTTATTTTTATTGGATCTTGATGCATGTTTTTCTTATGTATATTTTAGAGTCCACATTAAGATTTACTTTTAAGGATGATGTAGTATTAATATTTACTTATCACTTTGCATTTTTTTTCTTTATCCTAATTTTAAATATCATCATAATCAATAAGGTTACAAGTTTTATTCATTAAATAAATACATATATTTTTTTTAATGGCCCTTAACTATATGATACTCATAATAAAATTCACATGTCTTGATAGGTGGAAAATTTATCATGTTAAAGTCTAGTGTTTTATCAAAATTGCATGTGTATTATTAACACATTTATTAAATCACGTACATTCTTTAAGATAAGGCACATGGTTTATTTTTGGTTTTCTATATATTATTGACCCATTTCATAGTATTATTTATTTGCAAAAAGTAATGGTTCATTCTAAAATGGAATATATTTTTATGGTAGTAAGTCAATAAATATAAATTAGCTCCGAAATATTATTGAAGATCTTAATTACTAGAGAATGCATCCAATGAAAAACTCTTAGATGAAAGGAACTCATAAATTAATTTTTAATGTAAAACAATGTATATAAATATGTATCTACCATTTCTCAATCATGGTTATGAGATCCTAAATATCCATGATTCACTTGAAAAGTTATAACTTTAACTCTAGACATCTCATCATATCCAAGATCTAATTTATGCATATGATTATTCATAATAATAGTATTTATGATGCATTTCTCATGTTTACCTAGACCATGCCTTTATATCCAATTCTTATGCACATTTGATTTAGAATCCCTATTGTGTGAGTGATCATTGAGTAAGAAAAGGATACTTTCTTGGTATAATAGTATTTTAGTAGTTATCTATCATACACACTTTAAAATTATCATTGTAAGATGACATATAAATAGCCATAGATGATTGAATATATTTTTCATGGTATTGTGAGGTAATTTAATTTTGTCTAGTGTCAGTACATTCAAATCAATTTTGTATTCCTCTCATCTAGTTCATTTAGATTTTACCTTGAAAAAAATGTTCATTGTTAGTGTGTTTACATTAGGATATATGTTTTTATTATTTACAAGTATAGATATTATTTATAAACATATTAATAAATGATAAAATCCTACTTAGGTTGAATTAGTTAGTTATCATTAATAATTATGGGTAATAAAGTTAGATGTAATATCTTGCAAGAATTAGTTGTGTGAATCATGTACATGCTCATGTTCAAGTTATGGTGCATAAATAGACCGTTATGATGTTGTAACTCAACTTATCATGATGTGTATCTCCACCTTTGTGATGTTATAACTCCACTTCTCATAGTGTGTAACTCCACATTTATGATGTTTTAACTCCAGTTTTCATTATCTATTTTTATTAGTATCTTGGTTATAAATACATGGGCTTGTATGTTGTTTTAAAAATTAATCTGGTTAAAATAATTCTAATATTTTGAATTATTCTCTTTGTGCACTTATGGAAGGTCTATTTGGCTTACCAAAGCTTTTTCAGACATTATTATTATTTTTTTATTATTTCAATATGGTACTAGAGAATTATTGAGTTGAGCCCCTTCTCAATGTTATTTCCTATTTTATTATATTGTTTTTATGGATTTATAACATATTTTTATGATTTATGCATGTTTGTACAACCTTTTAGGATGTTTTTAGGCAGCCAATTTTTGGGGTTCTTGAAAAACCCTTATGTTTTTTTCATGTGTGCTCAATTGTCATTTTAAGACGTTTTTAGCATTCTAATAGTTTTTCAAATGATAATTATTGTTATATATTATGACATTAATTATCTAATAACATTTTTAAAAAAAATAAAAAATAAAAAATATAGACTTTTTTTTACTAGTAATATTTAATTTAGTATGTCATAGTGTGGTATTAGAGTATTTCAATACCATTTATAGGTATATATGACTTGAATAAATTGGGAAAAATCATCAAAATATGTTTAATAAGAGATAATATATCTATTGTGTTATAAGAGTTGACTCCTTATTTTAAATAGATCAAGATCCTATATGTATGTTTTATTCTTTTAATAAAATTAATGAAGCTATTAAGTGTGTAACTTGTACTCAAAACTATCATTGATATAAAAATAGAGTTATTATGAAATGGAAGTTTTGCATTATTATTTATTTATAGAGGCATCTCAATTATTTTTTTAGTAGCCCAAATAATGGTACTATAGGTGATGATTCATCTATTGAGACTAACACACCCCATTTTATAAGTTCAAAATAGTGACCTATTTGTATCTTGAGATTCCATATGTGGTCCCCATAAAAACATAAAATGACCTTAAATACTGATCATACATAAGCCTATATTTTAATAATTGGTTTTCATTTCATAAAATATGGCTTAATATTGCAAGGAAAAGTTAATTAAAAGGATAATTTAGTTTTAATTTGATTTATTTAAATAGTCAAGTTAATGATTTTATTATCAAGATTATCATATCTTTTATTTACACATCATCATCATCTTTTCCACATCTCACTTATTGGAAATAATTTTGAATGATAAACAAGTATTTTTGAACTCTAAATAGTGTGAAAACCCATTGTGAATCAGGTACTCATACCCCTTTTATAGTAAAAGGAAAGAATTGAATTTGTGAAATTTTTGTGTCTCAACAAGACATTCCATCATAAGATTATTCCACGTGTGTTGTTTCCATAACATCAAGGCAAATACAATAATTTTTTTAAGTTTAATCTACATGATGATGTGACTACATGAGATCGGGATAGTTTATTCATCTCATTCCATCAAAAATTATTCCAGAATAATTAAGTCAAAAATACATGTAAATATGCAACCAAATGAGATTATACCATGTGTCACCATCTTTTAGCTTCATAGATATTTACTAAAAAAAATTAATTCATGAATATTGTAACTACAAAAATAAGTGACATGTCATCGCATGTATTGTTTGGTATAGTTAGGTACCACATATCATCACCTCATGATATCACCAACCTATTGATTAGAAAGATAAGTTATAAACATTTCAGATAGTGTGACTACAAGAGGAATTTCTACATGTAATCATCTCACAATGTCAAAAACTAATAATAAAATGTGTAAGACTACAATTTCTATGACAATGTAACTATTTGAGATCACACCATATGTCATCATCCCATATCTTAATACACTTCAATTATTTTCCAAATACATATAAAACCACTAAAATAAAATATGTTCGTGTCTTGTTTAATATAGCCAACTACCACATCAACCTCCATCTATCATATTTAGCATATTAACCTACCAACATAAAAAACATAAAAACTCTTAGTGCGACCAAGAGATATATTTCTAACTATCACAAAGGTGGACATAATAAAATATACAAAAGGTGACCAATCTTCTAACTACTATGAATAATAAACACCTACAAAAAAAAACCATAAAATTATAAGTCAAAAAATAAAAATTCAAAATGGAAATACATTTGACATGGACTATTAATAAATAATTAATTTTCATGAATGAGATTTCAAAGAAATGGATTTGACATCAATGATAGAGTATATGTTTTTCCCAAATTAAATGCAACATCATTTTTAAATATTTAAACTTTCAAACTGAGATTTTTATATCATTAATTTCTTAATCACTAATTATGAAATAAAACATAAAACTCAATGAGAACTACAATGGCAACCAAAGACGAAGTTTTTAATCCATCATTTTTTGTTATTGAATAAGTCATGAATTCAAATACACATAAATTTATTAGAATTATTTGATAATGCCTTCTCACTTTATTCATCCAACTATGAATAACTTATAATAGCTTAAACTTATACTGATGAATATAACTTCTCCCTCCATAAGAGGGAAAATAAAGA
This sequence comes from Torreya grandis, assembly GCA_037957365.1. Classification (NCBI taxonomy): domain Eukaryota; kingdom Viridiplantae; phylum Streptophyta; class Pinopsida; order Cupressales; family Taxaceae; genus Torreya; species Torreya grandis. The sequence goes on from JARHVA010003238.1 coordinate 638,574, forward strand.
TGACCTTCTATTTACTCAAGTCATTAGAGATCACAAAGACATATCTAAACCCAAGGTATTCCATTGTGTTGAGAGTTTATTTTTTTTTAGAAATACTATACGTTACCCCCACCTAAACACAATATAGAACTAAAATTGACCCTAAAATTTGATGAAACATCTAACCAATTAAAAATTGTAAGGAAAAACAAAATTTCAAAAGGGTAAAATATATTGAATTTAGGAGAGAGGAAGAACTATTCACCCTCACTAATAAAAGTATGTAAAAACCTTGGGATTATGATGAGTTCAAAGAAGACCCAATTTTGTTAGTAGATGCTAATAATAGGTCCTTAATAAAATTATGCATGGAATCTAATGATAAAATAAAATAATGGAGTATTAACTTAAAGTGGAGGCACCTAAAGAGATAATGGATCAAATAAAAAAATCAAACCAGACTCTTTATGATCTCATGCTCACTATACATAAATATAGGGTAGAATATCAACTAAAATGGAACAACATGATAAAATTTAATGAATACATGAAGCTCATAGATTCAAAATTATATATCATTACTAACGTATTCAGAGATAAGGCATACACTGAGCTTAATTTATTTCTACCTAATGATATTCGTTTGTCTCATAAATATGCAAATATTAAAAGAGAATATCCAATGGAATGGCATAATTAGACTCTTTCATTACATAATTAAAATACCTAAGAAAATAAAGTAGTTTATTTATTTGTAGATATGCTTATATCCACTATATATAGGGCACATAGACAACTAGTGATTTTTTTTATAACTAACTCCAACATTATATTAGTAGTTTCAAAAAAAGGTTTTGATGATAGTGCTCATAGAAGTGGCGACAAATTCATTCATTTTATCACATTTTATAAGGAGAAGATGGACCAATAAAAATCTCTAAATATTTCTTTCAATGTTTCACTAAGTTAACATAGAAAATTGATGGAAAATTTCCCAAATGTATTAAAATTACTTATTATCAATTTTTATGTCATTGATGTAGTCACAACATCTTTGGAAACACACAAGATGAGTCAAGAGCAAAAAAATTGATAGGCTACCCAATTAAGAGCTCAATCATCATTGGCTTAGCCGTCAACATCTACATCCTTTGATCTTACATAGATATTACTAGATAATTTAGTTTGAGTTATATTATATCAAATTATCTCTACTTTGGTTCATATGCATACATCATCAAGTCCCACTCTAGAGGAAACTATAGTTATTCCCCCTACTACAACTATGTCAAACTCAACTATATGTGTATGCAAATGAAAATGTAGCTATTATAAAAATCAATCCTAACTCAAAGAAGATAAACCAACCTTATAATTATAATTTTTTATACATTACATGTTTGGGCTCATAACTAACATAGATCTACTAGAACTATCCAAGGGATATCTTACCATAATGATATCATGAGGAAGGGTTCCAAAGTCTCAAGTTAATCAAAACTATCTAATAACTCTAACTAGGTCTTATGTTTTCATATTCACTAAACTAATATAAAGTAAAGAAAAATTCTAATCTAGTGTTCACCAAAGCTTGTGGAAAAATGTGGGGGTAATAATATTAAAATTAAATAGCATAAAAGCTATATAATCATGTTAATGTTTACAAAATCCTAAAGCATAGAAGAGAAGTATAAATTGATATCTATCTAATCTTATAAATGAGGAATAAATATAATAATACTTACCTTTGAAGATGAACCAGTCAAGCCTCAATCTTGCCCTTGGCCAAGGTGCTTCATAAGAGGTTTTTTTGGTACATAAGGATGGAAATGATAAATTAAGTCTAAGCTACACAACCTATCAATGCATCCAAAATACTCTCAATAAGATAAGATCCATATCTCCAAAAAAAGTATGAAACCCTAAGCTATTATTCTTAAGTAGAATGAGGAATAACCATATGCATAATATATATCTCTTATTATTCTCTTTTTCCTCTCTTCTCTTAGAAATGATGAAATGGATGTGATTATATAAATAGATCTAACCCTAGTCCTTTCTAAAATTTTAGTTGATAGGGTCAACCAATTTAACATTTTATTATTATTATTATTATTATTATTATTATTATTATTATTATTATTATTATTATTAACAAAAATAAATTAGGTCTTGGTCTAGGTTGGCTAAGGGCTGACCTAGATCCTAAACAAGTTTTGTTAATTACATTATAAGGTCAATGGGGCTGATAATGTATCATAAACTATCAAAATGGATTTTAGGTTCGGAAAGGGATAATGAAGGTAATAAATGATTAAAAGAGGGTGAAAAATATGAGACAAAGCCTAGGGAAATGTTTTTAAAAGATGGGAGTGTAGATAAAAAATGGTATTATAGGGATGATAATCATGAGAGCTACCAATGGTTTGCCCACCCCTTTCTCAGTGTACGCCTTAAGCTGTGTACTTGGAAAGATTGAGACTCGATGGGTTTTTGCAGGAAATAAAACATAAATAATTGATAAAGATTGAAAATGTTATGTTTAATTTCTACTATTTAGCCTAGTTTGTTGATCATGGTGATAGGGATTTTATGGGTACGCACTATAGGCCACCATACCTGGTGGGTAGAGTCACAACTAGTGGCACATTTATTAAGGAAAATCATACTCCCACACCCAACTACCCTCTAGTAGTTTCTTCTTATTGGGCATGACATTCTAGAGTGTTGAGGGGGATAGGAAAAAGAGGAGTATTAATTGAGATACACAAGATTAGGTCATAGTGTGTTATACCATGGAATGTTTGAGCGTGATAACAAGTGGTTATGGAAGGGGATGACATGGACATTAATGTAGGGATATATTAGGTACCCAAATAGGCACCATAATAGGAACCATAGTAGAAAATGACCACCTTAACCACTCTATAGATAGAGGTACTATTAGCAAGAGTGGGCATAATTAATGGTGGTAATGCAAGATGACCCATAAGCCACTCCAAGGTATATCTGGTTGATAGAGACACCTCTAAGTAGAGGGTCATGGCATGCATAAGTTGTGAGTCTTGGCTTTGATCTAGTGGGGAGGTGATCCATGGAGGAGGTGGTCAGGGGCTGAATAGATAGAGATACGATGTTTGGAGGGTGAGCATATGGGTATACAATGGTTTATGACACTAATATTGGTGAGAAATGTTATAATTTTGATTAAAAGTTTGATATAGAATACTAGTTTCATGTGATTATAGTAGATAGATAAATTTTGAGCTATATACATGATCTAATATCTATCTATTTTTGGTTTTGTAGATCTACTAACAAAGGAATTTAGATGTTAATCCCTAGTTATGATTGTGCACCATGACATTTTGGATGGGGTACTAGCACCATACGACCCCACCATGCTAGATGATCCTCTTGTGTCATTTACCCTAGTCTAGGTAGGTTGGTTTAGACTAATGTGCGAGGTCTTAAAATAGTTGAAAACATGCATGAATCATTAGGGGAAATTTTAATATAAAATGGGCCTCCTAAGAAATCCTAACAAAATTATTTTATTTTTAATTTCATAAATTAACTATATATAAATGAAAATAAATTACTTAAGTAAATGAGGTAAGTGGAGCCACATATTTATATAATGACTGATAAAAATACTTGTCTATTATAATTTCTATATTTTCTTAGATACTTTTTAATATTTTTTATTTTCAAAAAATCAAACTCAATCTTGATTTATAAAATTTAAATTTATATATTTTCTTAAATAGTGTTCAAGCTTTTTATCTCTTAAAATCAAAGTCAATCTTAAATTTTGAAATCTTACAAAATCTAATTATAATATGAAAATAAAAATAGCTTTATAAATTTTCCAAACATGGGTCTTAATGTCCATAATACTAAAATAAATATATGAATCATTTTTTTTACACACATAAAATATATAAATTTAACACGTAAAAATATTTAAAAAAATAACTTTCTACAAATCATGAACACAAATGAATTGTTTAACATACAAATTTAAAATAAAATAACTTTAACACATAAAATAAATAAATAAATAATTTTAAAATTAGTTGTTTAGCACATTATAAAACAATGACTTTAAATAAATTATTTAACATACCAATCAAATAAATTTCATTAAAGTTAAATTTCATAATAACTTATTTATCAATTAATTTTTTTTTTTTTTTTTTTAATTTGAATATATACATTAAAAATATATATGAATCATTTGATTATTTATTTATTTATATATATTTCACGATAAAAAAAAAATTAAATTTAAATTTGCTTTAAATTTATACACGCTTTAAAGTTTTAGTATTTAAATACAATGTTTTTTTAAATTATATATGCCTTAAATTCTAATTCCCTTCATATTATCAATTTATTTAATTTCATGTTACCCCTAATATTATGCATTTATTATTTTTAATAAATGACATTTATAAATTTGAATTAATAATAGCCTATCATATTTATATTATGTTATCGTAACTGTCTACCATTTTTAATTAATATTTACAATCATAATTGTAAATATAAATATGATAAGCTAATACAATAGCTAATATAAATATTAATATTATAAAATATGATACGCTTATTGATATAAATATCATAAAATATTAATTAGTAATTTATTAATTTTGATACAATTAATAATTTTAGTAATTATTTTTAAAGTATATATATAATTATATTATAAAATTGATTTTACAACAAATATTTATAAGGTAAAAAACACAATACATTTTATATTCATCTAATGTTCTTTTTTATAATAATTTTGGTGGTGTTTTAATGTTTGTAAAAAAGTAAAATACCTTCTATTTAAACTAAATGTGATAATGATAATGATAATGATAATGATAATAATAATAATAATAATAATAATAATAATAATAATAATAATAATAATAATAATGAAGAGATGGAATAAAATAACTTGGGTTATCTTAACCAAATAGAATTAGTTTATAGATTTTAGTATGTTTTATATAATAAATAGAAATTATTTTAGTTTTATTTTAGGTGATGTGACCTCTGAGGATGATGTCATTTTTTAAATGATTTACACTATTTTTTCATGTCATTTTTCATATTTTAGAGATTTATTTAAAAGAAATATTTTTATCTAAAATTTCTTCTAATGGGATTGTATCTATTGATATGGGAGGGAGTAGGAGAGGCAAAGAATTGGTAGGCTTCAGCTCAGGATAGAGCAATGCATATAGATACCATAGTTTAGCTTGGACAAGTGCAGGCCTAAGTGGGCAACTTATAGGAATAGGTAGCATGATTGAGATCCTAGACAACGTCATTACAATGTACCATTCAAAGGGGAAAGTCCTAGGCATCTATGGGTAGTGTGGTTAGGCCACATGATAGGCATGATAGAGCCCAATTGTAGAGCTAGAGCTACGTATTTTATTTTTTGTACCTTGTATTATATAAAACACATGATATATATAGATATTGATTTTGACACTTGGATTTGATCTCATGAGTTGTATTTACTTGTGTATGTTCATACATGGATATATTTATTTCTAGCACATGTATTTAGTTTTTTTAATATCTTATGGGAAATATATGTGGAGTGTTTTCTTTTGTAACATTAGGTGACACACATGCATGATTAAAAAATGACTTAGAAAAGTATAAATAATTTTTTTTTTAAAAATTACTACACTGTATATCGTGATGAGAAATGTGTAATAACAAAATATGACTAAATATAATAAACTAAAGATGGTAAAAGGCATAACAAAATGCTTTTAACCCATGAAAGATTTGTACCAAATTAAAATAAGTAAAATAACATAATAACATGTTGGGAAGTATGAAAATAATGTAATAAAATGGAAGGCGTAATAAAACCAAATGTTATATAAAATAATAAAAAATTAAGTCAATCAATCATACTGAATCATGTTGGGAAGTTTAAAATTTAAAAAAAAAATGGAAAAAAAGAACTTAAGTTGATCACACTAACTCAAACTGGGAAGTATGGGAAAATTTAAGAAAAATGGTTGTATTCTTACATGAAATAAGAAAATAAGAAGATAAAAAAGAAATATAATGAATTAAGCCCAAAACATAATATATCAAAATGGGAAGCATGTCAATGATGTGTAACTCGTGATCAATCACTACTTTTCTTAAATTTGATACATGTAATTTCATTGTGACTTGGATATTGGAAAATTTTGGTGAAGAAGTTCAAGTACTATCCATGATTTTATATTAAAACTTAAAAAGGGAACACCCATGAGGTGGAAAAAACTATAAAAAACACTGTTTAAAAAGAATTTTGGGAATGATAATTGGTAATTTGTGAGGAAGGGTTGGTCATATCCATGGTCTTACACTACAACTCACAAATAGAATCCATAGGGGGAGTGATCAGTGAACAAAACAACATTTATCAAGTGGAAATATTAGGGATATTCTAAATTAAAGATGGAATTTAAAAATCACAATGTAGACAACTATGAGAAGACCTTAGGAAACATGAAGCAGATTAAGGATATAGAAAAAATACTAAGTGGGTAGTGACCATCAATATACAAAGGATAAACTAATCATAGTAAAGGCAAAGTTGTATAGGCAAATAAGTGAGATAATAAGATTGACTAATATTATTTGTTTGAACAAGAAAAGTAAAATGGACCTACCTTCCCATAACATTTTATACATTCCTCAGGACTTCTTACAGAGCTGTCAGTTTACTGCGAAGATTGGTTACTTATGTGAGAAAGTAGGTAGCACTAAAAGACATTTTTTAATTATCTTTTTCCAATCTACTGGTTTACCACACCATAATGGACCTCAGCTCTATCATGAGTTCAACTGTGAATTTTGATCTTTGATTACAGAAAGGATATGTGCTTTGAATTGCCTCTTTTAGTGTGATTTATCTTTTGAAATTTTGAATGTTGTCTTTTGTATCATTTTCTTTTGATAAAATGATTTGGCTTTTAAATTTTTATGGATTTTAATATTCCTCCTTCGTATGGACTTGGAATGACCAATCATGAGAGACAAAGTGATACACACAAATGAGCTTTAGACTTTGACTAAACTAAGCTATGTATCCAAATACATGAGTAATTAAAACACTTATGCTTACTTAAGAGCCAGTATATTATCTCAATTTTCAACCATATATATGTTTATTGTGTCAAAATAAATAAGGTTAATAAATGTATATCCAAGATGGATAGGTAAAATTATATTATAATGAGATAACTTGTTTTCTAGCTGATCACATAGTAAATAAAGAGTACTAAGGGGAGCAAGGTTTATACAACCAAGTCACAGTAATGATTATCCATGTTGTGGAGATAAGGTACAAAATAATAATGATAATATAACAAGACATTCATAAAAAATAAATCATATATAAAAATGTGTAATCATGAAAATAATCCATACGAGATCATAAGGAAATAAAATCACACCATACACAACATATAGTGAAAAATATAAATAGTCATATAAGATAGATAAGTGAATGAGTCAAATTATATAAAGTGGATAAATATAAACTTGGAGCACATGTAAAATATAAAATGAAGAATAAATTGAAGGAACACTATACTATGTTCATAGACACTGGTAAATTTATCGACAAACATTGTCCATAACATCTGTTAGATCTCAGTGAATCTAGACTCTAACTATAGCAAGGGTCTCATTGATATTCATAGAAAGTTGGGAAAATACCTCTCATCATATATCCTTTTTAAAAAATGTAATCATGTCAAAATTATCATGATTATGAGAATCATCATGCATAGGATACTTGAGATAAGGAATATGAATGGAGTCTATGGGATATGGAGGAGTCACTGGTGGAGAAGGGACCATAGGTGAAGGAGGATCCATAGGTAGAAGGATCACGAGTGGAGGAACCATAGGTTGAATAATTATGGGGGAATAAAGGAGAGCCTTATAATATGGGAGACCTATGTAAAGAGGAATTTCAGACATGGAAATGGTCATAAGGTGATCCTAGAGATGCTACTAGAGGATGCAATAATAATCAGTGTGATGGGTACTGTATTGGTGTAATAGAAAATATACCTCTCTATATTTGGGAATATACTAATGTAATAATTTGGGAGGAGGTATAGCCTTGTATATAGGCTAAAATATAATAAGATGCAAGGTATCTATATATTTTCAAAGCTTAAGATAATGAGTGGAGGAATGACTATCTATGTTGTGGAAGCAATATATATGCTTGTTAGTAGAATTTTTGGGTATACTAATAGACAGAGTGAAAGAAAAAGCCATTGAAGGCTATTACAGTCTATAATCTCTAGTCCAGTGACCATAAACTCTATGAATGTCTTAATATGGCTGATCAGCCCATTGGGAGGTAAAAGGAGAAAGATTTAGTAAAATAATAAGGTCATTGCTAATGGGAAGCAGGACTGGTGGAGACACTAGATGAGGCACAACCGAAGGAGAAATAGAATCATAAGCAAGAAGAGACTCAACTAAAGGTAGTGTTGGAATAATATCTAAAACAGGCTCAGTGAGGGATAAGAAGGATGCACAAAGAGTTTAAGGACACTAAAAAGCATTTTAAGGACAAGTTGGCTATAGGGATCCTAGTATCTAGAAAGGTAATAGAAAGCAATCATAACATGATCCATAATCATGCTCCTAAGAGGTTTTTAAAAAAATAGAGGCATGCCCTATGAAGGCACCATCTCTACCCTAGAAATAAGATAAATAATGCTAGAATTAGGAACTATATAAGATAGAATGTGATAAGATAAAAGGAAATATGAAAACAACTAAGAATGATAATGAAGGATCTCAGTGTCTTGAGCCTAAATGATACCTTATATAAATGGGTCATCTAAAGTATAACCATCACCATAATTTGGTGTATGAAGTTTAGTTTTGTAATTAGGTATGATCTTCTCATCAAAGTTGGAATGATTAAAAAGTGTCAAGTCTTAGTTAAGATTACAGGTATATTTTCAATAGGTGGTTGATGGGAACGTGGATTCAAAGAAGGTGGAAGCTATGAAATGAGATGAAGAGAGAGATAAAAAGTTTCTATCTTGTGTTTGATCTCATCAGGATCATTTTTATTAGAATATATAAGGTTAGGTGGTATATTCCCAATGAGTTTGGGGTAACCATGGTAACCTTACATAGAGTTGATATGGAAATTAAAACTTTGAGATTCATGGAATGGAACACTCAACAAGGGATCAAGGGTTGTAATTTTAAAGATATCATGGTCTTAGAGATATTCAAAATTCTAAGGGTTATTTTTTCTTTAAATACTATAGATTGCACCTTTATGAGGGAACTTGACACACTGATAGGCAAGAGAGGTGACAACCCTCATGCGATGAGTCCATGACCTACCAAGCAAGAAATTATAGGAGAGGGTAAAATTGAATGTCATAACCTTAACTTGAATAGTGACAGGTGGGTTGGTGATATGGAGACACACACAACCTAAGGGAGGCATCTACCTTCATTTATAGCCTTGACACGTGTGTGGACTTAAGATTACATTATGAGTATCTAAGTTTTTTAATGAATTCAATAGAGGAAACACAAGTACCTAAACCCTCTTTAATCAAGGTATGTTTGACTTGGATGTCACCAATTTGGATGATTATAAAGAGGGGAGGATCATCATCATGAAGAAAAATATCATCCATAATCCTAGAGGTGATAGGAAATTTGAGAGAGAGAAGTGTCCATTATTTCATCAATGTGTATAGACATTTCTTCACATCATTTTAATATGTTATCTTATAACCCAAATAAGTTAGCTTCACATCCTTCTAGGGGAAGATGTACATTGTTCATTTTGAATATGATTTTCATAAGGTGATTGTGATGATTAGGAGAAGTTCACATGAGTTCAAGAAATGGAATTTTATATGGAAGATTAGTAAGTTTCATCATAAAATCCCATTGATCATAACCCATGAGTGGACTATTGGATAGAGGTGTGTAGTGTTTCAGGAGTTCCTCAAAAGGAGGATTAGAAGTGCATGTAAATTTGTGTTGATAGGATGTGGGATGTTTAATTGGGGGAAATTTTGGTTGATTATAATGAGATTTTGAGGTAGTTCACGTAGGTGTACTTTGTGATAGATTTGAAGAAGTAGTATTAGCAATTTGAATATCATTGGCAATGGGTAAATTTTTTTTATAAATTATAGAAATGGTATGAAAGGTTTTATTTAATGGAAGTGTTGAAATTTCTTCATCAAAAGAGATAAGGTCTTCTTTACCTAACTTTCTTAGGTGAGTTGGGTAATAATCTTGGATAAAATGGAAAGTGTGAGATGATTGGTGTGTGTGATTAAGATGGAAATTAATGAAGGTAAATACCCTTTACATATTAGTCATGTTTATCACATTATATTTGGGAGTTGGGTCTATAATATTGTCAATGTTATTGTTGGAAGGAGTAGACTTATAATTATTATCTTGATATTTTGGAAGAGGGTCTTTTTAAATGTCTAGATGAACATTAGCCTAGTTCAAAATTTGATTTTTAATTTCTATTTCATGAGCTTTGAATGTAATGTCATAGGTTTTTTGAAATTTAAAAATGAGGGAGTCATGGTCAAAAATTGGACGAAGGAGGAAATACATAGATAACTTATGCAATTGCCTACAAGTCTCATGAAAATGACCCCAAGTAGCATGAAACCAACCAAGTTTACTTGGATCATACAACAACTTCATAGGGTAAGTGAGATCAATATCTCATGGAAGAGGCTTTGGTAGATGATATTGGAGTTCCACCAATGATAATGGTTTGTGAAAATTTATTTTATTTATTGGAAAAAAATGAGGATTAGGTGTGTGGTTTAAACACGGAGCTTGTTCTAGAGCAAGGTCGAGAGTAATAACTTTAATATTATGAATGGTATCATAGGAATCAGTGACACCATCATTATTATCATTAATATTTTCATTTTTTATGAGCATTCAAGTGCCCACAGGAGGTTTTGATGGCTCAAAATAACGTATGAGAAAATCTTGGCACCTAGCTTGGTCAAGGGCCTCTTCCAAAGTTTGTGGAAAGAGTTTGGACCCGATATTGTAACCTATGATAGAGTGAGTTGGTGAATATATGAAAGAGTTTATCATCTACCATGTTTTTTTAATAATTTTTAGATAATCTCTTCCACCTTTTAATGTAATTTTTTACATTTTGTATCTTAATTTTCTTGCAATTAATAAAATGAGCTAATGTATTTTTAGGGAGGTCAATAGTTTTAAACTCTTATATTAGAACATTAACTAGATCTTCTAAAATAGTTATGGAATGATATTTGAGTTTCTTATACAATCTAAATAATTTCTAGAGAGGGTTTTCTCTAATTTCTTGATAGTGGCAAAAGTGTTTAACTTGACCCAATCTTTGTAGAGATTTCCAAATATTTTTAACTATAAGGTAGGATCAGTTGACCCATTGTAGATAATGGTAGGGGTGATACCTCCTATATATATGTTGTCAATTTTAGGAGTAAGTGTTTATTTTTTAATATATTTAATCATTTTGTTAACAAGAGGTGGTTGAGGAATAAGGTTGCACTCCCCATGGAACTTGTTGAGGTTAATTTTTGAGATGAATAAGGTGATTCTTAATTTCAATCATTTGGTTGGCATTATTAGCTTGGAAATAATTCATTTGGTTAAGGGTTTTAATCAAAAATTGATGGGTTTGAGTGATGTTATATGCATCATATGAAGTTTTAGAATTTGTAGTAGTGGATTGGATACCACTGTGAGTAGTGGTGTGTGTGGTATTAGTGGTTTCAGAGGTGTTGTTAGAGAAGGAGGCACTAGTCGCATGATTAACATGTGTTTTGAAAGATGCACTAGTAGAGGGGTTATATGAGGAAGAAACATTAGTGGCATGATTAGCATTGGTTGAAAATAATTCACTAGTGGAGGAATTGAGAAGAGGAAGTCTTTGAAAATTCCCACTTGATGTTGAACTTATCATGGTAGTAGAATCACTTCACATGGATGTATAAAAAATCAAGGAAGAAGAGATCATTGTATGAGAAGGGGTAAAATTTAAGTAATATATTTAGAGGAAAACAATCTATTTCCCCAAAATCCACATGATAATGTGGGGCAAGGTGAATGTGGTTCTTCTTCTTGACCACTTATCATAAGGTTTTATATAGCAGAAGGCTTTTTTCATCGATGTTGAGGAAATTCATTAATGAAGAAAGGCATTTCCAAAGTATACTCTAATTTAGCATGATCTTATAAGGATAACATAGGGTTACTAACTAAATATGCATGATTATTCCCATAATTTATAGTATGAGTGGCCACATGCAAATTATTTTTGCATAAAATGGAGGTCAATAGCTATTTATGTGGAAACCAATTGCGATTGATAAATATCATTAGATATGTTGAGTTTAACTCTTTATTGTGTTAAAACATGAAGTTCATCATAAGATAAAAATGCTAATAAGCATAGAGATTATTGCAAAGACAAAGTTAAAAAATAGGATAGAGAGTCAATTTAGTCGACTATGTCTATATCCCAATAGGAAGATAAAAATACATAATTGTCTAGGTTGAATACGTATTGAAAATAGGAAGGTGAAGTAGGATGATAAGGATACATGGTTATTCATGTTGACTATGTATGGTTAAACATCAAATTGATTAAGAGGATAAGAAGACACAATCATATAGATAGACCATGTACTACTTGTATGAAGGTAAAACATAATATGTAAGAGACTGTGTTGACCAAGATGATAGTGTGCTAATATAGGGGAAATTTTTTTACAAGATAATTGGAATCAATAATGAAATTAAACACACAAATAACTAGATCAATGTGATTGATCTAATTTGGGCACAAAACACAAACCTTGCAATAACATTGGCTAATACAAGTTTTAAAATATAATACATAATGATAAAAGAGAAAAATATCAAATGAAAATTAAATCCAAACTAATTGGTCACCTTAAGTGTTATTATATTATTATAATGTTTTGATTTTAAGGTGATAGGAATGTTAGCTAAAATGGTGAACTAGAAAGTAGTATAAAGTTGGTTTCAGGATATTTGTAATGAAAGGGATCTATATTGGCAATGGTACTAGCTTGGTATTAGGGCCTACTCACTCACTTCATAATATAATAGTTATAAGGGTGTTGGGTTCTTTGCTAATATATACCATTAACCATGTATTTATACTTAGCCAGAAAACCAATTCAGGTTCCCCCTTCGTGATGAAATCCAAGTAGGTAGTCCTTGGGAAGACAAATTTTTTAATGTGTTTTGAATGTTAAGTGTTTTGGTAGTGTGTGCAAAAGATTAAAATAGTGTAAATAAAATTTTAATTTTAAAATCCACCTGTTTAAACTATGTGAATTACATTAAACATGTAATTAACTAAAAAAGGAAATGTGAATTAATTACTAGCAAATAGATGTTAATTTCTTGATTAACAATAGTATAGAGTACATTTAGGTGACATTGAATAAAAATAGTACAAAATAAAATCAAATAATTCACTATTATTCTATAGAATCAATATCTTTAATAACATATTCAAATAGGTTGAATATGTATCTTAGATAAAAGATAGTAGAACTAAGTCAACCAAGTAGACCTAGTTAGCTATAGGTTTGTCATTTTAAAGACTGATAACTTATGAAAAATAGAACTAAATGAAGTACCAAAATGATAGAGAGAGGAAATAAAATAAACTTAGTTATATTTAAGATGATTTATATTTCAAATTTTTATTTTGTAATGCTTTGGTTATTACTTTCAAATTCTACAAACTAGGTCGACTAGTTTGACAAATTTTTACAAAACCTTATGTTATGAAGGATAATAAGGAACAAGTTAAACCTATTAATTAGTGTTCACTAACCTATATATTAGCATAAATAATTATCAGATAGATTTTATATATTTAGAATTGTGTTCTGGTCTAAAAATGAAGAAGGATATTGTGTCAAATTGTTTGATCTAGTAACCTGTAGTTGATGAAGACTTATAAAGACAAAATAGATTGTTTTTGAAATAGTTTGATATAATTGTAAACATGGAAAAATATAATAAAATTATAATAATAATGGAATGAAAGAAAACCTTCAAAGCTTAAACTCACATTAGGTTCACCAGAATGTATGCAAAGGGAAATACATTTGATTTATAAATCAATCTTAGCTCACATAAGATAAATCCTAATTACACTTCCTATTGTTGATACTTTATATATTAAAGGTCATGACCAATATGGATCTACTATACTTATCCAATGGATATCTTACTAAAATAATATCCCTAGGGAGGGGTACAGAGCCTTTAGTCAAGAAAAACCATGCAATAAACCTAACAAAGTCCTATGTTTTCATACTCACTAAACTAATAACAATTAAAGTAAAATTCTAATCCATTGATCACCAAAGATTATTGAAAAAAGTGGGCGTAATAAACATTAAAATTAAACATGCATATAATACATATACTTGCATCAATGTATATGGAATCCTAATGTATGGGAGATAAGTACAAATGCATATCTATCTCATTTTACAAAGGAGAAAAAAAATTGAGAATACTTACTTTTGAAGACAAACCCATCGAGCCTCAATCTCTCCCTTGGCCAAGGTCATTTTGAAGATGGTGTTTTGGTATGAAATTATGGTAAGGATAAATCATATCTAGGATATACAACCTATCAATGTATCTAAAAGACTTCTTCACAAGACAAGATCTATATCTCCATAGAAAGTATGAGACCCTAAGCTATGCTCTTCAAGTAGAATGGTCGATAAGTAGATGCATAATATATGTATTCTTCTTATCTTATTCTTCTCTTATCTTATAAATTATTAAATGAATGTTTTTATATAGATATATCTAACCCTAGTATTTTACAAAATTCTAGTCGATAGGGTCAACCCAATTGACATTATATTATTATTGACAAAAATTAATTTGGTCCTAGTCTAGGTCAGCCAAGGACCAACTTAAACCCTAAATGATTTTCATCAATTAAAATACAAGGTAGAATAGGCCAATAGTGTATCACAAACCATAAAAAAATGATTTTATGTTAGGGAAGGGATAGTAAAGGTAGAAAATTACTAGAAGAGTGTGCAAAATAGGAGGCAAAGCTTGGGGAAATATTTTTAGGAGATGGATGTGTATATTGCAAGTGGTAGTATAGGGACAATAATCTTACAAATAACCAATGGTATGCTTACCCTTTAAGGATTTCACTTAGATATATTGAGACATGATGAGTTCTTGTAAGAGAGAAAGCATATGTAATTGATAAATTTTGAAAATATTATGTGTATACAATATGTGCCTCTTTATAAATAATCAATTATACATCAACTTTAGCTACTATTTTAAGTTCAACTAAGTTTATTAAAATGGATTATAGCCCACTTCAATTCCATTTTAAATTGTTACTTTTCTTAGAATTCATATAGTGACTTATGATCTAATTTTGGCATTGATATTTTTACTTTTTCTTATTTATCAAGGATTTATTTTATGCATGCAAGACCTATGAGTTAAGTTAAGACTTGGTTTATTTTTAAAAAAATTAAACATGAAACCAAATTTTAAAATAATTATATGCCCATAAAAATCTATTTATACATGACTCTCATTCATTGTAAAAAGAGGATAAATTTTTGAAAATTAATGCAAGTAAGAAAGTTCTACAGTTGTTTAAAATTTTTTGATGATTTATTTTATCTTCTAAGTTTTTGTGTTTTATTTTACTAATTTCCATTGACATTAAATTACTATATTAATTTGGGAATGTGTATTATAATAGTGGTTAGATTGAAGTTTTTGTTAGTCATATCAACTATTTGATTATATATCATACTTACATATTTTTAGTAATTTGATTATGTCAGGCAATTACGTACTAAAAATATATTTGATTATGATCATTAGATTATTATGTAACATTTTTCCTTTAAATCTTCACTATATTCATTATGATCTATGCTGATAGATAATTTATATCAAACAATAGGTAGTGAAAAATCTTCATCTTTGTATAATTATTCACTTTAGAAGGGTCTGTTCTTCAATCTAAATCATAGATCCCCTTATTCTTTATCATACCCTTCCTTCCTTTTTTGTACTTTTTTTATATGATCCACCTTAGTTTATATCACCCATACATTATATGTTATCTCCTAGAATATTTATGATATACATTAGATGTAAGTTATACCTAAACCATCTAAGGTAAATAACCTTTACAATATACCGTTATTCTACTATGTGGTTACTTAAAAAATTAAATACTCACAACACTTGCCTTGGAGTGATTAAGATTCAATTATCCTAAATAGATAATTTACTACAACCTATGGATATTTGTTATGTATAAAACCCATATCAACATATATTAAATTGAACTTATAAGGAAGGCCCATAATGTTTGACAATTGATTTCACTTAAGCCTGAATAGACTAGATCCACTAGTAATATCAACAAGGTCTAACTTGAAAAAAGTCTATTATTACCACGTTTATAGACACTTTTATGACCAATATCAAATAAATGTGTTCCTAAGAATTGTTTCACCAATTTAAGTTAATCAAAACACATATTTCATCATGAATTGGCTAGCTAGTTTTGCCATTAATGTTATTAGCATTGTCCATGATTTGTCCAAGGAGCCCAAAAGCATGATCCTTTATTCTATGTTGTTAGGACTTGTTTTAAAGTCTTAAAATTAGGTTAGATTTTTTGTAGGTTAATTAATACTATTGTAAATGGGGCATGCATGTTTTAGTAAAGACACCACCATGAAATAAACTTAGTTTAATTTTAGGTGGTTTTCATGTTTTATATTTATTAATTAGAACTACCTTACGAGTTGTTTTCCCATAAATAGTTGGTTATAGGTTAGTTGTTTTTACTGGTCATTGGTAAAAAATATATAAATCCATGTTTGCATTGTAAAAGGGTTAACGGAGTAAAGGCACCCTTATGTACTTAATTTTTTGAATATTAATAAAATACTTGTGCACTTGCACTAAGCAGGGACAAGGTTCAACCTATTTGGTTCAAGGAGTTATCAATGGTATCAGAGCACGGTAATTTTGGGAGCTTGGTGAATTTGAAAGGAGCAAGGTTAAAAGTCAAATTCACATGATTTCATTGGCATGGAATAAGGTATGCCATATAGTAAAAAATTTATTGGTTTAAATGTTTGAAAAATTATTAAATTATTCTAATTTTTCAAATATTTTTTACATTTAAACTTGTATATTTTCCATATACCACAGTCTGGTCATTTTGGCCATCTGATACTCCATTTCCCTTTGTTCGAACTCCTAATTTGGTATAAAAATTAAATTTTTAGCATTTAAATGTTATTAAATTCATTGTTTTTTTGCAAAAGTAAGATTTGTACGACCTATTTCCTATTGAAAACCTCTAAAATTTTCCATTCATGGCTGCCTTTGTTATTTTAATTCATTCTCAGGCCTCTTAAAAGCTAAAACACCTACAAATATTGTTAAAACCCCTATTTTTTAATCCTCAATGAAAATCTAGCAATTTTTTGGAGTTGTACGGCCTGTTGTATGGCCTTCTAATGCCTTGAGTTCATTTTGAATCCATTCTCTGCAAAAAAATACCTTGAAAATTTGGCAGAACTTAGCTAAAATCTATTTTATCAAGAATGTATGGATTTATATGGCTTGTAGGAGAGAGAACAGGTGAAGAGAAACTTCCAATAGCAGCCATGGCATCCCAAGCAAGCATGGCACAGGTTTAATCTTAGGAATAATATTTTTTCATGTTTCTAAAGTTTGCATTAAAAAATTTGCCTTAGTGGGTCCCATAGGAAGAAGCTTGGAAGAGAAGGCTGTAAAAAAAAATTGAATTTATTTAGACACATGTAATTTTTTTTTAAATTTCCCTCATACACAAAATTTGGAATAAGTATAAATTTCTGAGTGGAATGTTTTGAAAATGCTCTTAGAGCAATTGGTTAAGCTTATTTTGTAAGAAGTTTGTAAAAGAGGAGGTTAAGGGTTCAAATCCCTTCTTTTGGAAAAAGTTCTTTTTTCTTTGGAATATGCTTTTTTGTAAAAGGAATATTCCCTTTTAAATCTAAATATTGTAAAACACATACTTATTGTATTGTGTTATTTTAAAAATTGAAAAAGGGGGAATTCAATCATATTTGTTTTACATTGTTGTGGTGAGATAAGGGTGTAATTGGTGGAATAAGGTTATAATTTGGTAAAATAAGGCTATAATCATTGATTTTTGGTGAGGTTAAGTGAAAAAGCCATCAATTTTTTTTGTTTTTTCTTTTGCGCTCTACGTAGAGGTTAAGTGTAAAACCCTGTAAAAGCAGTGTCTTGTGCAGTGAGTGTGATATTTGTTTCATCTCTTTTGCATTTTGTCTCACTTTTCTCTACTACAGTTGCTTTCATTTTAAAATGCCAAAGATACAAAATTTGGTTTTAGACGGTGATAGATTAAAAATTTCTAATTGTTCAGATTGGAAATGATTGATGGAGGCTTCACTAGCTTTTAATGAGTTATGGGATATTGTTAAGAATGAAAATCCCACATTGCCAACAGAGCAGGCTAAATTAGATATATTCAATTTATGTGATTCTAAGCCCTTAGCTCTCATTAAATGCTATTGTACTCATGATAATTATGTTCATATTGAAAATTATCCTCATTTTTACACTGCATGGAAAACATTGTCAGATTTATATGATAAGAAACCTAAGCATAAGAAGATAGATATTCATATCCAGTTGTTTACTTTGTCATTAGATGAAGATGGGTATATGGGAGAATATATATCTTAGTTAAAAATTATCACTACTGAGTACACTAACGTTGGTTTTGGAAAACTAGATGATGACCTCATAGTTACTGCTACTTTGAAAGGACTACCAGGGTCCTATAGGAATTTTGTTGAAATGTTGCATGTCTCTGACAAGATCATAGGCATCACCTTTGATATGTTGGCTAAGTTACTCATCCAAAATGACCTCTCTCTACCCAATAAATCCAAGAAAATTGAAGAAGCCCATGTTTTAGAATCAAAGCCTAGTTCATCTTCATCTGGACATCAAAACAATAGAGGAAACAATTATAGAGGGGGTCGAGGTTACAGAGGAGGCATATACCAAAACAGAGGTATGGGTCATTCAAATAATCAACAATCTAATCAATCACATTCACATGAAATAAGTGATCAAGGACATAGTCACAACTCATATAGGGTTAGAGGTCAAGGTAGATCAGACATTCAGTGTCATAGATGTGGAAAATTTGGTCACACTACCTCACAATGTAGGATTTCTTTTGATAAAATTTAGAGGCCAAAAAAAGTGACTATGTCTAACTCTACTCAGTATGTTGATCATGACTATGATGAGTCCAGTAATGTCGCCATGAATTTGCATTCACTACTTTAGGGCACATTGATTATATTGAATATGAGGCTAGTGATGAGCTCACAGATGTATGGGTTTTAGACACAGGAGCAACCAAACACATGACATTTAGGATAGATTTCTTTTGGTCTTTTAAGGAAGCTTCTCTCTCTCTAGTTACCTTAGCAGATATGTCTCTGTATACACCACTAGGACTTGGATTTATTCGAATTCTTCTTCTTAATGGGTCTATAAAATACTTAGAGGATGTTTGGTATGTTCCCACATTGAAGAAACACTTACTTTATTTGGTAACTATTCGAAAGAAGGGTTATCAAATTATGCTTGAAAAGGGGCTCATTTACATCAATTCAGTGAAGGATGATTATAAAACAATGTATACAGGATATGAAGATGGAAACTTGGTTAAATTGCATTATAAGGTGCTTCCTCCCAATATAGAACTTGTGGTAGTTGTTGACATAGGTACAGGTACTATGTCTACACAACAGTTATGGCATCTCTGCTATGGACATTTGAATATCCACTCTTTAGTGGATTTACATAGATATGGTATGGTGAATGTGTTTCCCACTTTTTGCAAAGATAGTATTCTTTGTGAGTCATGTGTTTTAGGTAAATAAAATTGGGAAATTTTTCCTAAACAGTCATCTTAGAGAGCTAACAGATGTTTATAGTTAGTTCATAGTGATGTATGTGACATGAAAAAGTCACCCATTGGTGGGTGTAGATACTTTGTCTTGTTTATTTATGAATTTTTTAGGATGACTTGGGTATTATTTATGAAAAATAAATCTTAAGTTTTCGCTAAGTTTGTTGATTGGTTACACTTAGTCGAAAAAGAAACAGGTTCACATTTGGCCACTCTTCGTTTAGATAATGGAGGTGAGTATACCTTAAATGAATTTTTAGATTATTGTTGAGAACATGGTATTCATCGACAATATAGTAATGCTTATACTCCATAGCAAAATGGAGTATCTAAATAGATGAATAGAACTTTATAGGGCACAACACGTGCCATGTTGCACTATAAACAACTTGATGATAAGTTTTACATAGAAGCCATTGGTACTATAGTGTATTTGAGAAATAGGTCCCCCACAGTTGCACTTTTGGGAAAAACTCCATATGAGGCATGGTATGGATTTAAACTAGAAGTTAAACACTTGAAAGTGTTTGGATGTCTTTGTTTTGCTTTGGTTCCTATTAAACACAAAACTATGTTGGAACCATGAAGTCAAAAATGCATCTTTCTTGGTTATTATAAAGATAAAAAGGGGTTTAATTTACTTGCACAGGATTTAGGTAAATTCATAGTGAGTCAAGATGTAATATTTGATGAATTTGGGACTATGAACACTGCAGAGATTGATTCTCAACTTAATAGATTAGAGAGGAAAAATACAAAAAGAGATAAGGGTTTGAATAATGGGGATAACTCTTTCAAGTTGTGGTATGAAACTCAAATTCCTTCACTTTCCTCTCCTTCATCTACAAGTTCACAGGTTGATGACTTAGAAATTGTTGAAAATTATCTAAGTCCCCCTTCGAATGATACACATAATGACAATTATGGAGTCCCTGATTTGAATAATTTGACTAAGTATCCAAAATGGGCTCAAAGTACTTTGTATGACTTGACAGCAGATGAAGTTGGTTTAACGGGGCCCAAGAATTCTTGAAAATAGGTAAACTATGCTATGGTTGTTACTACTTCTTCCACTGAGCCATCCACTTTTGAGGAGGCATCTACTAAACGTGTTTGGAAATAGGCAATGAAATGTGAGTATGATTCCATACTTAGCAATAATACATGGTATTTAGTTGATCCTCCTCCACATGTTAAACCCATTGGATGCAAATGGGTTTATAGGACTAAGTATAAATCAGATGGCTCCATTGATAAACATAAGGCATGACTAGATGCAAAAGGATATGCATAACAAGAAGGTATTGACTATGAGGAAATATTTGTACCAATTTCCAAATGGCACCTTATTCATATGGTACTTTCCTTAGTAGCATAAAATAGTTGGAAAGTACATTAATTAGATGTTAAAAGTGCCTTTTTAAATGGTGATTTATAGGAAGAAGTCTATATGAAACAACCTCAGGGTTTTGAATAGGTGGGTGCTAAACACAAAGTGTGTAAATTGACAAAAGCTTTCTATGATCTCAAATAGGCACCCATGGCTTAGTATGAGAAAATGGATTCATACTTGAAATCCATTGGTTTTCATCATAATGAATCTGATGATACCCTGTATTTTTGAGTGAAGGGTAAGAAAATGGTGATACTTGTTCCCTATGTCAATGACTTGTTTATCACAAGTAATGATGGAAACCATAACAAGTATGTGAAGAAGGAATTAAAAGATGGGTTTGAGATAACAAATCTTGGACTTCTTCACTACTATCTAGGCATAGAGGTAACTCAGAAAGAGCATAGTATTTTCATTTCACAAACTAAGTATATTTCTGAGTTATTAGATAGGTTTGGCATGAGTGATTGCAAACATGCCCTCACTCCCATGGAAAGTAACTTAAAATTGTCTAAGGATAATAGCAGTGCCTTTTTTTATGTCACCACATATACACAATTGGTGGGAGGTTTGATATACTTGATGACAACTAGGCTCGATATTTCATTTTCAGTTAGAATTTTATCTAGGTTTTTGCATGAGCCCAGAGAATTTCATTAGCACGCAATAAAATGAGTACTTCGTTACCTTCAGGGAATGAAAACATATGGCCTTGAATACCATTGTAGAAAGAACCTCAAACTTGTTGGATATTGTGATGCAAATTTTGGTAGATGTGTGGATGACAGAGTGTCAACCACGGGATACACTATGCATATGGGTTCAACTGCCATTGCTTAGTGTTGTAAGAAGTAGGATATAGTGGAAAATTCATTAGCAAAATCAGAGTATATTGTATCATGAGATTATTTTAGAGAAATTGTTTACCTTCGTCATATTCTTGAATATTTTCAAGTTTCTTAGTTTGCTCCTACACAGTTATACATTGATAATCAGAGTGTAATTAAGATGTCCAAGAATCCAATGTTTCATGCCAAAACAAAACATATGGATGTCAAATACCATTATCTATGAATGTTGGTAGCAAAGAAAACTCTTGATCCAATATATTTCCCAACTATTGATCAGACAGCTGATATCTTCACAAAACCCCTTGACAGAATCAAATTTGAAAAAGTTAGAAAAATGCTTGGTATGTGTCCAAAGACTTGACTTTGGATCATAGGGGCATTTGTTAGGACTTGTTCCAAAGTCTTAACATTACGTTAGATTTTTGTTAGGTTAATTAATATCATTGTAAATGGGGCATGCATCTTTTAGTAAAGACACCCCCATGAAATAAACTTAGTTTAATTTTAGGTAGTTTTCATGTTTTATATTTATTAATTAGAACTACCTTACAAGTTGTTTTCCTGTAAATAGTTGGTTATAGGTTAGCTTTTTTTACCACTCAATGGTAAAAACTATATAAATCCATGTTTGCATTTTAAAAGGGTTAATGGAGTAAAGGCACCCTTATGTACTTGATTTTTTGAATATTAATAAAATACTTTTGAACTCGTACTAAGCAGGGACAAGGTTCAACATATTTAGTTCAAGGAGTTATCATATGTTTATAGAGAATGAAATTTAGAGTAACACATAAAATAATTTAAAAACTCTTTAGTATTATTGAATTTAACACATGAAAATGTGGCATAGAGAATGCTTTCTTTTACTTTTTAGGATTTTACATATGATCGGTTCTTCTATCTCGAATAGAACTCAATATCCACATAGAAGAAATGTAATAGTATATTTTTTAAACAATTTATATAAGTTATTAATCCTACTATGGTTTATCATAATTTTTAAATCATGAAAATAGATCATAATGAGTCAATCAGAACATTGAATTCATGATTCCAAAATATGTGTAGGTGTATAAATAATCTATGTATAACTATTTCTTCTTTAGCCTTGGACATACATAATTTTTTTCTTAAATCAATGACTTCAATGTTTTTACATAGATCCCAAAACATCAATACTCTATCAAAGGCATTTGTTGAAGCCATTAATGTTTACCATCAATTGAATCCTTAAGCTTTGCATTATTTACTAATACCTAATGTCAATCCAATTTTTCTATCCTTGTATCCTATTTCAAATGGAAATCATAATGTTATAACCAAATCAAAAGTAGGTATTTAATTAGTTTTTTTTTCCTATTACACTAACAAGAACATAAGATTTCTAAACAGTTCCATCCCATGTCTAACCCAAAACATTAAAATCAAGTGTTAGTTTTAGTAAACACTTTAAGTACATAAGGTACAACTTATGATTCTACCATGTTTGAGCTAGATGATTTTAAACAGATTGGTAGATAAAATTATTAATGAGATTCTTAGGATATATAAATTCATGGGGAATATATTAGTAGAAAATATGAATAAAATTTTCACATTATAAAGATATAATATACCATTAAATAAGCTAAACAACAATCCAAATCCATCACCTAATAAGCTCACAAAGATAAACATTTGTGAAGTATAATTTCCCAATTAATGTAGCGTTCACAATACTATACAACTTTGTAAGATAGACTACATATAATTATGTACTACCTATTAATTCTTCTAAAATGTTATAGATAGGTATGAAAATGTTCCAAATTAGCTTGACCTATCCACTACATCTAATGCACCCAATTTTTCCAATACATCAATGGTGTTGGAAATTTATGATTTATCATTCCAAGTTATGGATGAAAATGAGCTAGAAGACAATATAGATGAGATTCATTTTTTTCAATTATTTTAAAAATAATATTTAAAATATAATAAAAAATAATCAATAACCTTCCACCATGTCGACACCACCAAACAACAAAGTAATTATTCTTCCTAATCCAAATGTGAATAAAAATCCACCTCCTTTGAAAGGAGATGGTATATACATACATGTTTATTCATCTAATAAGAGTGGATAAAATATATTTTAGTATATGAATAAGATCAAATAAACTATCATCCTCCATGATTTGAATGAGATTATAAAATAAATAACTTCTACTAAAGGCTATGAATAACAAATTATCATATTAAAAGTTAAAGGCTTCCCATGACAATATAGTCATCTATAAAGTCAAACTATAAGTACCACCTCTTCTATTGACTACCAATTTTTTTTTAAATAACATAAACAATTTATTAGTCAACTTAAGATCTTTAGCTAAGGTTATGCCCACTTGAATTTATAATAAATTTGGCTTAACCCTAGACAAATCCAAAAGAGTAGTACTCAGGTTATGAAAAACCTCTATCCCTGTTGTTATGGAATTTCTAAACTTAAACATACAACTTTATTCTAAGCCATATGTATAATACTACATTTAAATCCTTTAAGTTTACATTCTTAATAATTATGGTATACTCCTAAATCATGACTAGCCAAATATGTTTATTGATTACATAGAAACACACTTTTCAAATATGTGGCTACCTTAGAAATGCATCCACTAGAAATGAGTCCACAATTGTATCAAAGTTTATAAATATCCAAATATGAAATATGTAATCATTGTATACAATGCCAAAAATAAAGATTCAACTTTGCCTCATCACACATATGAGTTTACATTTTCACAATAAAACTTGCTGATGATGAATGATAATTTGAAGGTCCTTCACAATTTTGGAATTTATATTGTAAAGGTGATTGATCCAGTAAAAGTTGCAGTGTAATAAATAATATGATTGATCTTGATAGGAAATAATACATTTTTGTTTATAGGATACAATTCCCATGCACAAACAATCATGCTAAATATGAATCCTTGATCTTAGCATTTAAAAATTTCCTTGAAACATAATGTCAAATATCTCTTGATGTTTTAAGACTTAGAGTTGGTTATTATCAAATTAAAAATTTGGTATCAATGTAAGTTTTCATATCTTAATAAGAACAAATATAGATATTTGGATTTGATAGAATCATTTGAATAATTCAACATAAAATATATCCCAAGACAGAAAGAAAATGATAGATTATTTGATATTATACAAATTTGGCTCCACTTAAAGATTATAGATTACATATATTTTATGTAAAATCAATCTCATGTCCTTCATTTCCTAAAAAAAAATTTATTTGTTTGTGTTTGACAATGACCAATAGATTATATAGCTCATGAATAGTTCTCATGATTTTGAATCCTAAAACATTGATGAAAAATACTTTAACCAAAACAATAAATAAGAAATTGGAGAGGATGTTAGTGTCTAACTCAAGAGAAAGTAAAATACCTAAAGGAATGGTGTCATTAGAATGATCTTTTAACATGGATTTTCAATTTGATAAAAATATTCCAAAACAATTTATTATGATTTCATCCAATTAAACATAGGAACAAATGAGCATCCCCAACATTTCAATATTAGACTAAGTTGATCTAAAATAGAGGATTGAACATAAATGAGTTTAAATAGAGTATAAAGATGTGATTGCTTGTTCTTATGAGTATTTAAATATTTTTGATCCTAAGGTCATAACACATAATTTACCAGTTAGAGAGTGACACAAACCTTTAAGACAAAGATAAATATCACTTAATATCATTATATAACGTTTCACTCAGAATGAAGTTAAAAAATTAATAGATGATAAAATCATATTTCCAATCTACTTGGGATGCCAATCTAGTTCATGTGCAAAACAATAATGATGAAATTACACTATGTGTATATTTGAAAAACATCAACTAAGCTTCAAAAAAGTATAATTATCCATTACTTTCCATATTCTCAGTTATAAATATTATTACTGGGCATAAAATGATGTCTTTCTTGGATGTATATTTATGGTATAATAAGTTGTTAGTATAAAATGATGATTCAATTAAAATTCACTTCACCAGAAAATGGAGAACATTTACATATAAGAAAATTTATTTTGGACTAATCAATGTAGGTGTTAATTTTTAGAGTGCCATGAAATTTACATTACAAGGAATAATTGGTAATTGAATCATCATCTATATTGATGATCTTATTATGTTTTGAAAGAAGAGGATAGATCATGTTACCCACATATAAAACATTTTTGGCATATGTAGAAGGTATGAGATCTCATTAAATAACCAAAAATTTACATAACAAAGCTACTGAGCCATGTTATTACTAAATAATGTATTTCTATTAACCTTGAAAGAGTTCAATCTACTTTAAAAATTATATATGTTAATAATAAAAAATAATACAAATGTTTATTTTTTATAATAAATTTTTTTTGAAATTTCATTTCTAGATTTTTAGAGATTATAAAATAGTTTAATGAAATGTCAAAATAGGATGTAAATGTATAACGGACAATCAAAGTACTCCAAGACATCAAAAGTTTTTTTTTTCTCAAGCCCCAGTCCCGATTATCCTAGGTTTTACTAAAGGCTTCTTTATGTTTTCATTTTTTTTAGCATACAATGGTAGAAATTCTTACTCAAAAATTTTATGATAGTTAACATCCAATCATCTTCATCAACACCAATATGAAAGATGTAGAATTAAAATACACCATGTTCAATAAAAATACGTATTCCATGATCAGAGCTGAAAATAAATTTAGATTGTACGTCTTTCACAATAAAATATATGCCATGAGCTTAGATTTATTTTTCAAACTCACATTCAAACATAATGAATTATAAGATCAATTATTCTGGATGGATAAATTATAATATTTTTATCTAAAAATCATGACTGATAAAATGGTATCAGGATACTTCATCATTCAATAAATTATAGGAACTAATCCACACATCTATATTATGTAATTTATTTAGTATTAAATAGAATGTTGTGATTGGTAAAATCACATTATTCACTACCCAATTATTTACACCTATTCCCTAAATTGAATAGATAAAAAAATGAGCACTTAGGTTGAAGACAACACATTAAATGCTAAAATAACGAGTTTTATATTGAAATAATTATGAATGAACCTAATCAAATTTTTTATAGATAATAATATGAATACATCCTTAAAAAGTCTTCAAAATATAGGTACTGTACATCCTTCAGGTAATGTCACAACCTAACAAATTCTAAGAATGTGATGTTGTTACCCTATTATCTTCAATAATGCACACACTCAAGTCATAATTTTCCATCGATGCTAAGTATTAGGAAAATATACATGTATGTAATTATGCCTTTAAAACAGGTTGTTGAATGATGTCATTTTGTATAATGGAGTTTAAATTTTATAGGTATTATTAATTTCAATCTAACATATAAACAGAAGTTCGTAATGATAGAAATTGATTATTACACTAGATGGACTAACTATGTTACTATAAATATCTATATAGCAAGAGATGTAATAAAATACCTTGAATAAATCATTCTTACCAATTTTAGGACATCAGTCTCCCTTATATGTGATAATGGTCCTTATTTTTAATTAATAAAGTTTACTGAATGGGCATATAACAATTAGATCACTATCAAGTTTTAATCAAATTACTATCCATAAGGAAATAGAGTTGTTAAGCTCACCAATAAGATTTTTTTAATTTAAAAATGTGCCTTTATTTATAAAAAAATATATTGCAATGTTAGTCATATAGAAAAAATGATGGGTGGAAAAGTCACACCCCAAATCCATTCATGAAAAAAAAAGGCCAACTAGATAAATTCATAGATGACTGGATCCTATATCCACCACACAACCTTTTTGTCCATTTTATTTTAAACCTCAGTCTAATAATCTAGGGGACCCATATCCAATGGTCTATCAATAACCATCGAAATAAATATATTATGATGAGTTTTAAATAATGGTTTATCCTTATTAGATTCAAAAATTCTAAAATCATGAGCTATTTCGATAGCTCCATCTAAATAAATATCTTTAACTATCATTTGAAAAGAGGAATTTGTGACTACCAAGTATATAATAAGCTCTAAAGCTTTTTTTTTCCTATGTAATTTTGGACTTTTCCTATCCTTTCTTGGAGAAGGGGGCTCATATAGTTTCCAACATTTAGGATGAGTAGACTATTCCTTTTGAGTTTTTCGTTTACCTGCTTGAGGACAATCTCCTTGGAGATAACTAGTTTGGTGGTAGAAATGACATTTAAATTTAGTGTTTTCATAATCAAAGGATTGAATCCAAAAAAAAATTTCATGATTCAATTAGATTTTAAAAAAGAGACCTTTGTTAAGGTCTATCTCCACAAAAATATGAGCATAGTTATAGAACTATTGACTTACCCACTCAAAATATATCTTGATGAGTCTTCCAAGCATGTTACCAATAGCTTCACATATTGTGTGGTTTCATAAGGGAATAGGGATGTTTGAGAGCCAAAACCAAATTGGATTTTTTGATACCACTATTATTAAGTGATTAAAATTTTAAAAAAAAACTAATCT
>JARHVA010003238.1:672500-730000 GCA_037957365.1 Torreya grandis
TGTCACTTGACATGTCACATTCGATGTCATCATGAATAGTGATAGTGGGTCCCATAGTGAATTGTGATAGTGAATATTACTTTAAAATAGTGATTCTGAATGATATTTATGACAAGGAAAATAGTGATTTAGTTCGTTAAGAGAGGTTTGGGGAAGGTTTAAGAAATTTTATGGGATACCATGGCATTTAGGCATCAGAAACTATAAGCGTGCATTTTTTGAGTGCCATATTTTACCCCTTTTATTATGTAGCCTTAAATTCACAAGTTGTAAAACAAAAACTAATCATTTGGTAAAAGGTTAGGGTACCCTAAATATCAAAGTATTTATTGCCCCTAAAACTAAGAGTCCATATGGAAATGTTGAATCAGGTTTAGGTTTGATAAGTAGTTGATAAGGAGGTACTAAGTGGTGCCACAAGGTAGCTAGGTATGTGAAATGCCAATGGGTTCACAAGATATGACTAAGCACAATAGTAAAATTTACACAAAGACTAAAGGTGGAAATGTTGATAATAAAGGTCAGCTTCTAAGATAAAGAAAAGGTAACCAATCCCCAACATTGGTCATAGCTGATCAGGTTAGTCTTATAAAGGTTCCTAGATAGGGTCAGTGTTGACTTAGGTATATAGGGTAGGAAGTGCTTTTGAGAAAAAAATGGTATGGTTTTGCATGAGGTGGTGTAAATGTTTAAAAGTTTAACATGCCAAGGTTGGTCATTGTGGACAAAAGTTATTATAAAAAATACCAATTTTATCAGTCAAAAATAATTGACATCAAGGTGGACATGGCAAAAGCATGGGTGGATTGGGTATGGGTTGGAAGGGGATGACTGAGCTGACTCCAAATACACACAGCAGGTGGACATTTCCTACATAGTTCTAAGGATGGCGATCCGAAAATAATGTCAAGCCACATGTGGTTCTTTTGAGGCAAAGGGTGTTGGTTAATTTGGTTGTCCCAATTATATATCATATAGGTAGGTCCATGTGAAGGATGTTGGAAAAATAGAAGCACCAAAGGGTGGAAAATATGGTTATCAAATAGTTTTTGATGGGTGTGGTAGAAATGGTGGATGAGGTGAGCTAGGATGTAATTGAAATGATTACATCAACTATGTAAAAGGAATCTATAGCCATGGATAAGTAGGTTAAAGTGTGATGTTTATGCTACCATCATAAACAAAAGGAAAAAAATAAATATACTTTACTAGTCTTAAGAAAATCTAGAACTACTCAAATTGACAAGGAGATCTGATGGGTTCTTTCATCACCATCCAAATAAGTTAACATTGTGCACATTGCATAATAATGTCATTAGCAAGCTATGAAATGTTATTATTCAATGGTTTGGAGAAGAAAAGTAGTAGAGTGGGTAAATGATAAGTGGTGATGATTCGAACCCTTGACCCTTGAGTCACTAGGGCCCTAAAATAGGTAAGCATTAAGTTTTGGGGGAATCCAAAAAAAGACACTGAGAGGCATTAGAATATGGAGTGAGATGAATAACAATAATATTAATTAAATGAGGGATCAGGTTGTGGATCTCACACATTAAGGCAAGGGCTATTTCAAGGCATAAGAAGATGTAGTCTAAAAGGGAGAATCAAGTGAAATTATTAGTTAAAAGGTTAGGGCATGTGAGAGGGTGTAGCTATCATCCCCACATGGGTATCACAAATCTTCCATTTGATGGTGGTTTTAGTTTTGATTCTAACATCTTCAAATGTTAGAGTAAAAGGGTTTTAAAATAGGCAAGATGAGAAGAGGTGGGTATTTTCATCCTAATGGTTGAATGACGCTCAAGTTTACTAGTTAGTCATATGATCCCATAGTCCTAGCTAATTGTGTTATAGATCTTTAGGATTGGTATATATCTTAAAATAAATCAAAATCAAGTGGAATACCTTGGAGGCCATAACATGCTCAAAATGGGTAGAGGGTTGAAAAGGAAAAAGGTAATAGGGAGGGTGAAAGGAGTAGTTAGAGAGGGACAAAAAAGAGAGTCTGAGTGAAACATACAAAGGCATTAAAGGAAAAAATAGATGATCCTAAATTAAGAAACCTAACCATATTTTGTGTATTAAGGCAAGGGCATGGAGGATATAATGAATCAGACAAGGAGATATACATAGAAGCAGTACAACTAGTGATCGTACTCTAAAGAGGTGGAGGTAAAATTGGAGAACATAAGGGAGATCCAACAAGGGATGAGATAACTTTGGAATAGGAGATGGATGAAGGGAAAATAATGAATTCACAGATAAAGACAAAGGTGGATAAGGATGCAAGAAGTTAGGCATGATCATATAGGTTGAGAAGAGAAAGGAAGGGCATCAAGGGAGACAAAAAAAGAAAAAAAAATAGAGAAAATAGAAGAAAATAAAATGTAAAATATTCAGGGTGAGATGCACTAAAGAATGACAGATTGGAGAATTATAAAGGATGGGGACAGAAGTGTAAAAATCATGAAGGGTAAGGGGATAATTAGGGATATGGGCAGCCATGAAAGGTTTGAAAACAAGTCTAAAAAAGACAAAAGAGAAAATAATTTGGTGATGAAAATGAAAAACAATGAAATAAATGGAAGAAAAGGAGTGAAATGAGGACATAAAGAGGATGAGGGATATGGAAGAAGTAGGTGGTATCTTGACCAAGTAAGAATTGGTGATGATATGCAAGGAGAGTAATAATGAAGCAAATCAGATGGTGGCTTTGGAGATGAGAATAGGATGGAAAATATGAAAGGGGTGAAGAATGAGGCAAAGTAAAGGATGGGTAGACAAGAAGGTGAAAAGAGAAGTTAGGTATTAATCAGCTTGTTAGAAGAGAATCACAAGTTAAAGGTGTGATTAGAAGAGATTGATAAGCTCAAAAAATGGGGAGGTGGTGAAGAAATAATGAGACATAATAAAAGGGAGTGAGATGAAACTAAGGGATGAAGATCATAAATGATAAAAAAAGGAAGAATTGAAGCAGGGATACAAAGCACAGATACTCACACAAATTCAAAATATAAGTGATTACTAATATGGAAAGAGGAAATGGGGAATGTAAAGAGGGCCATAGGCAAAAAGAGATAAGAATAAAATGGAAAATATGGAAGGCTTCTCAAAGGATAAATACCTAGGGAGAAACTAGTTGTGGAGGAAAAAGGGGAAGATAAAAAGGATGAATGGATGGGAAAAAAGCAAATAGGAAGAATGGAAAATGGGTACAGTGAAAAGAGTGAAAGAATGGTAGAGAGTGGTGGTACACGTAATGAAAAAGTGCAGCAACAAAAGAAATAGAAAGCCTACAAGATGCATAGGATGAAGTAGAACGGTTGAAGAAAAGAGGGTGATAAAGGGGATATAAAAAATAGCCAAGGGGGAGGGGAGATGATGAGGATGGAGAAAGAAGTTGAATGGGATAATGGGAAAGTTGGTAATAAGGTGAAATAGAGGTAGAAAATGCAAAAGGTGGGTGGGGAAGTGGGCCACAAAGTTTGCATAAGGAAAGATGATGGGGAGGCCAATAAAGTAGACTAGGAGGCAACTTTATGGGAGGTAAGTGGGGGCAATGGGGAATGCTATAAGCCCTTGTGTTAAAAGTGATTGACAAGCTAGAAAAGTGATAAAAAGAGATTGATAAGCTGGAGGTAGGGAGATGGTTAGGTGATAGGTAGAGAAGTAGAGGAAGTGATTTTAGGTGAGAAGGGTAAATAAAGTAAAAAAAGTGGTCAAGTTATTCTCAATAACTAAGTGCTACCTAAATAGTCCAAAAATACTCAAGCTAATGTATTTCTCCAAAAAATGGGGGAAAGACTTAAGAGAAAGTATTAGATGTTGTTAAAACATAAGGATGTTGAATAAAAAATTCAAATCTTCCTTGATGTAGGATGCCCTAAGCAAGAGGGTGTTGTTAGCAGTGGAAATGAGTGAGAAAAAAAAGGAGATGGGAATTAGTTTTTAGTATCCAATCTACCCCTAAAGCATTGCCTATATAGTCTATGGTCATCAGGGCAATGTCGTTCAACAAGGTTTGGGTGAGTGATGTTCAAATTGACTACCCCAATTTGATGGACCACATGGACTAGATTAGGCTAAGGGAGAAGGTTTGGTAAAACAATAGTTTTGGGTTTTGGTGAAGCTGTCAGTGAAATCAAATGGGGTAGGTTGGTAAATAGTTAGGACATTGATCTCACATTTATTAGGATGAGAGATATAGATGGGCAAGGTAGGATAAACTAGAAGGGAACAGAATGCAAAGTATAACAAATAATCTTCAATGGAGCTAATCCAAAGAAGAGGTGTTTTTGTGAGGAAGTTGCACCTTCTAAAATTGTGTGAGAGTAGGAGTTTAGAGATAGTGTCTACCACTATTAGCTGAGTTTTATGAGGTGGGGGTCTATCTAGATCCGTAGAGTCGTTATGGCCAAGGTTCAACACTAGTATGAGTCACGTTTTAGGGGAAGTAGCGAAGTGATGAAATACAAAGAATTTATTTAATGGTTAAGGAGATTATAAAAATAAGGATGTTAGAAATGTGGTGAGCAATAGAGGATGGACCATGCCTAACCCAAGAGCTGCATGGGTGGGCTAGACAAATGGTGGCCATATCTGCATCTTGTGCCCTAATTGCTTGGAACTACAAACATGGGGTCCCATTTAGAAGAGGCCCTCGTATCAGGGATCTATGTGTTATAAGATATTGGTGATAAAATTAGATCAAACTATCATTCTCATACTATGGGTGGACTCTCAACTAGTACAAAATAAAATATTACCATATTTGAGCAGACATTGCCAATGGTTAGGGTCTGATGTTTAGAGCTTGTGGTAACGAGTTAGTAAGAATAAGAGGGTAACGTGTTGGATAATGTTGTTAAAATGTTATTATGCATGAGTTTGTGTAAATACTAATAAATTTTATGGTTATGGTTATGGTTATGGCTGTTGTAATCTCGCTTAATGTAAAACAATGACTATTATTGTTACAATGTTAGATGGTAAAAGTTATGGTGAAAACATTGACCATGTAAACTAAGATAAGAATAGGGCTTGATGCTTTATTTTTTACAAGGACTAAAAATAGGCCCAAAGTGAGACTAGCTTAAAGAATATAATCCCTTCAAATTCTGCACATGAGGACTCATTAGTTGATTAAAAAGGTTTCATGATCACAAGGTGTCAAGTCAGCTCTAAATCCCTTGATTTGGAGATACTCAAAAGGGAAGATAGGTGATAGGTTGTGTGAAGGGTAATGGGTGATATATATTATAACCTTATGTGAATTAGTTTACCCCTTCTAGAGGTGACCTAAGAATGATATTAGACAAGGCCATGTCACATGCTAGATGTAGACTGATCAATGTAGGAAGTCTACATGGGAAAGCTAATTACGACTTCCAACTTATTATGTTACTTGAGAGCTAATTTCAGATTTAGAATTGGTTTTGATAGTGGTCCTTTTGATTTATTGTTATATATGGGAAGCTAATAGATATGGGAAGCTTCCATGAAATTACTCTACTTTTGACAAAGTTAACTCAGCCATCATTCAAGGGATTGGTCTAGGCTTATTGGCTTTGTTTTAATGTTCTTGATATCTTTCCTTTAAGGAAGTAGTCTAACTTAGATGTAAAAAAAATTATTTTTGTTTTTGGGTAGTTTTCCTTTGAGGGAGAAGTCTACAATGCTTAAAATATTGACCTAATTAATTATTTTAAGATGAAATGTGTTTAGACATGGACTGGTCTAATTAGGTTCAAAGGTTTACCTTATGAGTTAAAAACTTTACATAAGAAGGTTCATCAAATGTGAAAGTGTGTGGTTTTGAGAGATAATGACCATGAGATTCCATCTTGTTAGAGATGAAAAGTATCCATGAGAACCATACTATGGGTAGAGCTATCATACCTATATTTCGTATTAGGCCATGACTATCACGATTAATCATAAGGTTCTATGTTGTAATAAATTGTCCTCAAAAGGGGAAGAGGAAAGTGGGTGAAGGTGAAAATATCATAATGAAGCGATGAACTTAATTTAGACAAATAGTTGAGCTTGATCCTTATTTAACAAAAAAGTAGAGGCAGATGCAAAACATTGAGAGGCTTAGGTTCTAGTTTGCCTTCGAGGTGGGATAAATGATAAGCTCTTGATCCATACTTGTGGGTGATGATGTAAGGTCCAAGATAATTAGATGAAACTTTCCTCATTTACTCTTCTCCATGTTGGTCACATGTTAGTTCTGTTTTAGGATGATATTTTTGATATTGAATTCTTGTTGTTTGAGGTGTTTGTTATAAGCACGTGTGATACAATCTTGATAGATATAGACATGGGTGAGAGATGGTAAATGATGTTAATCAAGTAGCTCAAGTTGAGCTAAATGATATTGATGAAAATATTCTTAAAAAATGAGTTCCTTTAAAGCTATGAGAAGAGAGGGGATTTGGACTTCAAGAGGTAAGATTTCCTCTATTCTAAAGTCTAGAGAGAAAGGGGTAGCACTGGTGGATGTTTGAATGCTAGTGTGATTGGCCCATAATGAAAATGGGATGTGCAAGTGCCAATCTCGACCTAAATCACAAACAACTTTGGTTAATATTTTGGTGAGTATTTTATTAGAGGCTTCAACTGAACCATTTTTTTGTGGTTGGTAAGGAAAGGAAAATATTAAATCAATGCCAAATGCATCACATAAACCTTGGACTTGCTTATTATTGAAGGATTTACCATTATCAATGATGATCTTATGAGGAAAACCAAAGTCGCAAATGATATGGTGGTTGATATAGTTGACAATCTTTTTTGCTTTAGTAGAGATTAGAGGAATATCTTTCACCCATTTGGTGAAGTATTCAGTGGCTGTGATGATGGAGATATATTGTTGCAAATAATTGGGGTTAATTTCCCCAATGAGATCAAGCCCCCACTGAGATAAAAGCCAAAAGTCCTTAGACACTTGTAGGCTATTGGCTACTGCATAACGTAAATTAACATGGTGTTGACATTTAACACACTTTTTAACATAATCATAATAGTCTCTTTTGAGGGTGGAATAATAATAACCAAGGCGAAAGATACTTTTAGTGACCACTAGGTCGCTAAAGTGTCCCCCAAAGATCCCATCATGTATTTCCTTGATATCATCGGAAGCTTCATGGATACATAGGCAACAAAGAAGGAGATCATCAAAACCATGTTTTTAATAGATTTAACCTAGTATTGTGTAATGAGAGGTACTCTAAATAAAAGCTCTTTGGGCATTTCTAGAGAGGTTGGGAGGAATAATGCCTTGGTTGAGGTAGTTGAAATTTTGGTCATACCAAATGTCAGATGGGGATTCCTCTACATTAAAAATGGTAGGGAGGTTAGATTGGCCATAAGAGGGTGTGGTAAAATGATGAATGGTGATAAATAGTTTGGAACTGGAAGGCTGAAAAGGGATCTAAGAAGTAAGGTAGGCCATTGTATCCACAAATTTATGAGTAGATTAGGGAATGGATTGGACTAGGTAATGATCTAATGATTTTAATATTTTGTTAACTAGAATTTTATATTTTATAAATACATCATTCCTACATTTATAGGATCCATTAACTTGGTTGACCATAAGTTGGGAATATACAAAGACATAAATTATCTTAATTCCCAAGCTTTGAGTAGTTTAGAGACCTATCACTAGGGCTTCATACTCAACCATATTATTGGTGCATTCAAAGTAAAGTTTGAAGGAGAGAAAAAGGGCTTCACAATCATGAGAAATGAGAATAAATCTAGCACCCACTCCTTGTTGGCATTTAGATCCATCGAAGAACATGGTCATTTAGTAGGTTATGTCATCTTCATGAAAAAGAGTCATGATAGACTCATCCAAAAAGGAAAGAGGGGGTGGTTGGTTATTTTATATAGGGGATTCAACCAATCGATCAGTAATAACTTGACCTTTAATTGAATTATCTTGGAGTAATTCAATGTCAAATTCAGATAGGAGCATGAGCCACTTAGCCATACATTGATTTTGGTATGGCTTAGAGTGCATGTATTTGAGCGGGTTAGTATTAGTGATGACATAGGTTTTATGGTTAAGAAAGTAGTAGTGGAGTTTGTTGGAAATGAAGGTTAATGATAAGGAGAGTTTCTTAGTGTGTGTATACTGAGTTTCACATTCTACAAGCATATGGATAATGTAGTATATGGCTTGGCCTTTATGTTGTTCATCTTGGTGAGCTAACATTACCCCTAGGGAATGGTCAGTGGTAGAAATATATAGGTAAAAAGAGTGGTCATCCTTTAGAAGGGTGAGAACATGTGGTCACAAAAGGTAATGTTTGAGTGAGTCAAAGGCCTTTTGATAATCACTACTCCATTTGAAAGAGACATCCTTCTTTAGAAGGTGATGAAAAGGTTGGCACCAGTCTGAAAGTTGGGAAATGAAAGGGAAAATGGATTGAAGTCTTCCCTAAAGGTTGAGAAGTTATTTAAGGTTAGTTAGAGGAGGCATGTCCAAAATTTCTCTAAATTTAGTAGGTTATACTTCATTTCCATGAAGAGAGATGATGAAGCCAAGAAGCTTTCTTAAAATGACCCCAAAAATCCATTTCTTGGGGTTTAGGCAAACATTATAATGGATAAGGTATTCAAATGTGATCATAAAAATAGCCAAGTGGTCTTTTCAAAGTTTGGATTTCCTGAGAATGTCATCCACATAATTTTCTATGATCTTATGGATGATATCATGGAAAATATA
Source organism: Torreya grandis (assembly GCA_037957365.1). Taxonomy (NCBI): domain Eukaryota; kingdom Viridiplantae; phylum Streptophyta; class Pinopsida; order Cupressales; family Taxaceae; genus Torreya; species Torreya grandis. The sequence goes on from JARHVA010003238.1 coordinate 681,238, forward strand.
AGTCATGGCATGTTGGTAGGTTGCACTAGTATTCTTTAACCTAAAAGGCATGAATCTTTAGCAAAAAGTTCCCCAAGGGGTAGTAAAGGTATTTTTATGTTGAGATTTAGGAGTAATCAAGATCTCATTATAATCCAAAAACCCATCCATGAGAGATAACATCTTGTGTCTAACTATAATATAAACAAGATGGTCAATGCTAGGGAGAGGGAAATCATCTTTGAGGTAGGAGAGGTTAAAGTCAAGAAAGTCCACATAAATGTGTAAACCCCCATTGACTTTGGTGAAAATTATAATGTTTGAGACCTATTAGGGGTAGTCAATGGGATGAATGAGATTTATAGATGGGATACATTGAAGCTCTTCTTTAATGATAAGGGCTATGCAAAGATGCATGCATCAAATTTCTTTTTTAACAGGCTTAGCATCATAGTGAGTGACTATGTTATGGGTATAAATTATGGGGTCAATCCTAGGCATATCATTGTAAGACCAAGTGAAGGCTATGTTGCAGTCTTGGATGAAAGAGGAGAAACCTTGAATTTCATTGGTATTCAATGATTGGCCCAATTTGAAAATGCAGGGGTTATCGAGAGTGTCCAAGTTGATATCGATGGTAGATTTATTCAACATATTTAGGGCCTTAAGAGGAAGGGATTTGTGGATAGAAGACTTCCTGACACATAGATGGGTCAGAATGGAATAATCATTTTGATGTTGGATGGTGTTGATAGTGGGAGAATCATTGTCTACCATTTGAGGATGTATGAGTGGAAGGACCTTGGTTTGGCCACTCTTTTGGTAGATGAGATGGTCCAAGCTTACAATATTGATCAAAAAATTTAGGAGGGATGATATCAAGGTGTTTAAGTAGAGAAAGTGATTGGGTTGGTAAGGATGGGATATCTTAATCTATGGTGGCAATGGGTTTGGGTGAATTGGTGGATTATTAAGGTGGTTTGTACCCAAGTCCAAATGACTCATAAGGTTGCAAATTTTTGAAATGGGGTAACTCATGATGCCCTTATTAATAGCAATAAAGGATAAATCTTTTTCAATCACATCTATGAAGATAAAACTTAGCAAACTATGGTTTGCTAAGATAGGAAAAGTTAGAGGTAAATAGTCAGATGGATGATGTAGTGGTAAGAGTTGGAAGTTGTCGATCAAGTCCCCCATAAATGAAATTCATTTGATGGTTAGGGAGACCAATGGGGATGATGGTTTAAATATTAGGGTTATAAGAAGGGTCATGTCTAATGTTCCCATATTCTTGAGCGGTAAGGAAGGAATCTAAGGCTAAGAGTCTATATTCCCCAAATGAAGTACATTAGAATGTGGTTGTCACAGGATCTTTTATAAGAATCTAGGAAGAGGGGATCAATGAGCTAGTGGAAGCTTCATCAATAGTAGGTGAGGTTGTGTTGTGGGTAGATGGTTTTAAGGTGGATAAGGGAGGAAGAAAGACATCATTGTGTTGATATGTCATATTTCAAGATGTAAAAGGATTAGGGTCAGCTTGGATAGTCACAACTTGCCCTTCATGTTCAAACTTGGCACATCAATGTAGGGTGGAAGGGACACAACTCACGACATGAATCCAAGGGCATCCAAGTAAAATATTGTATTAAAACTCTCCTTCTACAACATAAAAGAGTTAGGGAATAATATGAGGTCCTATCCAAATGTGGATGATAACTTTGCCCAAGGTGGTAGCCATAGTGTCATTGAAAGAACAAAGAACCATTGAGATTTTAGACATGATGTTTTTGGGTAACTGTAGTTGGTCATAAGTATGGGAGGAGATAATATTTATGCTATCTCCCCCATTGATCATCACCCTTTTGATGTGGGTTTGATTAATATATGTCATAATGAAGAGAGGAGGATCATGATCCTTTGAATGAATAGAAGGTACTTCTAAATTTTTTAAGGTGACAAGGTTGGATGTCCAAAGGGTACCAACAAAAGTAGCTAGAGGCTAATGATCATTGGGTTGGACCTTGATGGATTGTAGAGCCTCTATGAGTAATTGATGGTGATGGGGGGAGGTAGAGATTAACTCATACAATCTCATCTTTATTGGAGTTTTGTGAAGTTGCCTAAAGATAGCTTTTCAAACAGATATTGCATATGGGTTCAGGTATGGAGGGTTAGATGGAGAGGCACCTATGATAGATACTTTGAGTTTGTTTGGAGATGTACAAGGTTGAGTATTATTAGCTTCAAAGTTTAGGGAGGGGTAAATCCAAGGAATGGATGTTTTATTCTTCCCTTTATCCTTTTTTTGGGCCTAAGATAGGGTAACCATATGAATAGTGTGGATAAGGGGGTTCTTTATGTTGTATGGTTGTTTTGATTCCTCCTATTCACTTTTGGGTGAGATCAAAGGTTAGATGGTTTGAGTAGGTGGTTGGATTGGTAATGGGGATGAATGACTTTTGTCTGATAACATATCATCATCCTTATATAAGTTGTGAACTAAAATTTGTAGAGCTTTATAGTTATTGGTGTCATGTCCTAGTGCCCTATGTTATGCACATATCAAGTTAACATTAAACCAAGAGGGTTTGGTATGTGAAGGGTCAAAGGGTTTGATGGGTGGTAATCTCAAGGAAGAAGTTTACAATAACTACTAGAGGGTGGTCAGGTAAGATTCGGCTAAAGGTGGTAAAGGTTTAGTGGTTTTTGTTTTGGGTGTTGAAGTATAAAGTTGTGAGGACATGTGTTTGGTTATAGGTGTTTTAGGTAAAGTGGTATACATGGTTGACAATTTTGGTTTAGGTAAGGTGGTTAATGAGATAGAAGAACATGACAATAAGGTAGGTAACTTAGGGATTATTGGTGTACTGGGGAAAGCTACTTTAGAGAGCAAGTATGAAGGTGTGACCAATAAAGGTGGTGGTGTTTTGGTAAAAATGGCAGATTTTGTGTTTAAGGTAAAGGGATGGGGACCCAAAATGGAGGGAAAGGTTGAGGGAGGTAAAATATGGGGTTTTGGGCCCTTTGGTGATATTACCTCATTGGTTATTTTAGTTGTTGGTTTTGAAGGTGATTTGGTCACTTTAATTATCTTGGTGGGTTTAGGTGTTTGAGGGTAAATTAATCTAGAAGGTGTTTTGGTTGGTTGGGTAGAGGTTTTAGTTATTTTAGAGGGGCTAGGTTGGTCTATCAAAAAAGGGGTTAGAAGTTCCAGTTTGGTTCCCTTACCTTTATCTTTACGTTTGATAGAAGGTTATGTAATTAGAGGTTGGGTAGATGGAGTTATCTTCTCTTGTGAGATAGCTTCCAAAGAGGGGGTGGATGGTTTGAAGATAGGGGAGATAGCTATGATATCCTGCAATGGAGGTGTGGATGTGGTTGCTTCCTTTCTTTGGGTATTCAAAGGAATAAAAGGCAGTATTTTTCGTTCTAATAGGGGAATGGGGAAAGAAGCAATTGAGGTAACATTTTCTTCATCAATGGCTTCACTAGTAACCACATTAATATTATGTGCCTCATGATATGATCTAGGTTTATTTTCATGCTAAGGGGTAGAAGGAGCATGATTAGAGAAAGGTTTGTGGAATATGTTGAGGGATTGGTTTGGTGGTGTATTGGGATTATCTAATGTGAGCTCCCCCTTGTCAATAAGGGATTAAATAATGTATTTAAAGGTATTTCATCAATTAATGTCATGTCTTATGACTCAGTGAAAAGCACACTGGTGATTATCATTATACCAACTGGGCATGGGGAGAGAAGTATCAAACTATTGGGGTGGTTTAACTGGTGGAAGTTAGATTATTTTGGCTTTTAGTAACTTTTCCAAAATGGAAAGATAAGGATCCCCAAGTGGAGTTAATGGCTTATGGTTATTCCATGTTTAGTTTCTTTGGCTTTGATTTGGATAGTTGAAGGGGTCAGAGGTTTCGTTCCATGGGTTTTTTTGGTTGGTAAATAGTGGAGGTGTGGCTTTGAGGATAATAGTGTTGGTGGTGGGTTTGCTATTGGAATTAGTATTGGTTGTGTTGTTTACTTTGGAAGGAAAGGGCTCGTTGGTTTTATAAGTTTGGTTTTTGTTCTTTAACTTTAATCTTCCCTCATTAATGGCTCTATTGTCTAGTTTGGTTTAGAAGCTTTTGAGACACAATGAGGATGAGATGTGTTATACACATGCCCAGGTAAAGAGTTATATAAGCTTAGGTTGAGGCAATGAAAAAGAAATTTGGTTGATTAGGCTCCTCTAATGAGCCATGAAATCAATAATAGATTTGTCTTTGAATTTCATAATGGATTAGAGGTCAGTAATAGAAACTTTCTTGGATATATTGATCGAAAAGTGATCCAAAAAAGTTTGTGCTAGTTGTGTGAAGGAGAAAGTGTTTTGGGATAGCAGTATACCAATCGAATGCTGGTCTAGATAAGGACATGGTAAAGGTAAAAAAGAGGAGAGATTCATCATGGGAAATCAAGTAACATGCATTCCTAAAGGATCTTATGTTATTTGGGGTCCTCCTTGATTTGAATTTAGAGAATTTTGGCAATTCCCATTGTACATGATATGATCAGGGAAGGATAGATGGATAGATGTATTAATTGAAAATTTGGTTATAAGAGATAAGGTTATGTAACCTTGATATGGATGACTCAAGGTTAGTCATCTTATCCATTAGCATCTTGACCAAGTCCATTTGGGGTTGTTTGGTTGGATAGGTATATGACATGTTTTGTTGGGGCTGGGTGACATGGAAATAACTAGTGGATGGTTGGGATGATGTTGTGTGTGTGTGTGAGGTCATGTAAGTTTGGGTATAAGGTGAAGGTATGTATACTTGTGTGTTAAGAATATATTGATAAGATAACATGGGTATGTGTTGGAAGGTCAGCGTTGGGGGATTTATGTGTGGCATCAAAGTGTTTAGTGGGTTAGTTTATTGAAGGTGGGTAGTGACCAAAGTGTTTATAGGGGGAAGTGTTTGTGGTATGGAGATCACTAGATTTTGAGATTAGGTTATGGTTGAGGTATTGGATGTTATCAAAGGGAAGATAGAATCAAGAGTGGAGGATAATACCATAGTAGGTGGGGTGTAGGTGACTAAGGGTAGGTTTGGACCTGATAGGAGGTGTTTGGTCAAGGGTGGAAGGTTGGTTTGGGTTTCAGTGGATGGGATTTTGGAAGAGGTATGGGCCAACAATGGTTGGGTTGAAGTGGTACCCACCATAAGGTGGGGTAGCATGCTAAGAGGGGGTTCAGTAAAGGAAATGAATCAAAAGGGGTGCAATGTGTCATGGTATTGGGGTAGTGTTGTAAAGCCACCTAATTATTATCAAAGAAGGTAGAAAAGTTAGGATCCCATTTAGATATAATTAGGACCTTATAAAGAGAGGTAGGAGTGGAATTATCAATGTGAGGGGAATTCTCAATGTCTGAGGTATACTCTATATGTGCAAAAGAATATGGGGGTTAATTAGTTTGCTTTTTGAGTTGTTGTCTGCTAGTGACCATATGATAAAACAAGGAATGAAAAGGCAAAGTTCTCAACTTAAACAAGAAGAAACAAAAGATATTTGAAAGCAATCAATAGAAATGCTAGAAATGCATTTAGCCTAGGATTAATTTTAAATCACTTTTGGCTTATGCCTTTAACAGTGTGGAGGGGAATTTTGTTTGATATTGGTACTAAAAAATAAATCTATAGTTGGGTTGTTTAGGCACTCAAAAGAAATATCTGTGTTGAAATTTTGTACGTGGCTTGGTATTGGGGCCTACCCACTCACTTCATAATCTTCTAGTGATAAGGGTTTCAGTTTCTTAGCTAATATATATACTGAGTTTAGAGTTTATACTCAACCAGAAAGCTAAGTTGCTTCTCCCCTTGGTGGTGAAATCTAAGTGGGATAGCTAGGAGGGGGTAAGGTTGTCACCAGGTGATGAAATCCTAATCATTCCTTATCTCAAGTATTTTTTTGATGTGTTGATTATTTAGTGGTTTGGCTTGGTGTGTGAATACAAGTGAAAGCTATGATAAAATTATTGTTCCTCCTAGTTACTATATGAACTAAGATCAAAAATCAATTCAATTGATGCAAAGTGTTTGTTTTAAACCCAAAATAATATTTCATATTTATTTAAATGCATACAAAATCTCTAAATTCAATCTAAATCAAAGAAGAAAATGCAAGTCCTAATCCTAGGATGATTATTCTTTTTATTTCTTTTAAAGATGCAAAGAAAACAAACTTTAAATTTTCTAAAAATGCAACTAAAACTTGTGTTTTTTTTTGAAATAAAATAAAACTTAATTTTATTAAAAATTTAACTAAGAATTTAAGAAAGTATGCAACTTAGAATCTAATTAAATATGTAACTAAATGATTTATTTATTTATTTTATTAATGCAACTAAATGATTTTTTTTCACTAATGAAACTAAATAAAATGTTCAATAATGCATTTATAAATGTCCTAAGACAACTAATAGACCCAATAAAACTCAATGATCCCACCAGGCATGCCAAAATGTTTCTCTCAATTCTTTTTGCTTTTATCTATTCTTTGAAAACAAAGGAACTAGTGATAAGGGGTGTGTAGAAAAACATGTTAAAAATGTACACATTGAATCCAAGTGATTGTGGAGATCTCCTCTTTGGCTTGGGAGGATCACTTGAAAATAATAAAACACTAAAATAAACTTGTTTTTTATACAAATAAATGGGTGAATTTCTTAGCGTGAGCTAGATCCTAGAAGCAATAGCTTTCTAGGAGGTTGTCAGTCCACCTACTTTAAAACCTTAAGTTGAAATTATTAAATAAAATTGTTTTGCATAAAAATAGCATATTAATAATATTAAAAATGAAAAGTAACTAAATTTGAGATAATAAATTTAAATGCTTTGCTAAATTAATCAAAATGAAGCAACTAGTTTGATTATACTAATGCTGAAAATTAGTAAAGGCAAGTTTGTGGTTTTGGGTTTGGACATGGTTTGGTTTTTATTGTGACAAAGACTAAAGTTTTTGTTAAGGTTGGTAAATAGTAAAATTGGTAAAAAGGGTATGAAAGAAAGAAGGAATAAGGGATAAATTGTGAAGAGGTAAATGGATGAAAGGGATGGGAAAGAAAGGAGGTAAAAGGGAATAAAGGGATAAATGGTGAGGAGGCTAATGGGTAAATGGAATAAAGAGAAAGATGATTTTAAGGGTAAAGAGGAAAAGGGGTGAAAGGAGAAGAATAAGGCTAAAGGGGTTATGGTTTTTAGGTGAAGAAAGAAGAAATTGAATTTGTAAAACAATACAAATTACCTTGATGTTTTTTGAAGATGGATTAAGGATGGCATGTTGAGGATTTTGGTAGAGTTTCATTGCTTGAGAAATTCTCTCTGAGATTATTATGACCTCCAAGATGATTACCTTCTCCAAAAACCTCCATTAATTTTCTAAGAACAAAGACTAACATGCCACTTAACCTTGAGTGAAGGAGAGAGGGGTATTTATAGCATTTTATGTGAAGAAACATGCCAAAATAGAGGAATATTTAAGCAATTCAGATTTCTCCAAGTGGGATCATGATTTAGTCTAGGTGAGGCTGGTGAATATTCCCATGTGGGTTGGTGACTCTCCAATTTTTAATGGAAATCATGCACATGGGTTTGAATGAGACTTAAAGACTTTTTACCATCTCTTCTTCCTTTCACAAAAACACTTAAAGGGGTGGCACACCAATTGTGGAACCATTTTCCATTTGGGGGATGAAAAGTCTAAGGTGAGGTTGGTGGGGATTCCCATGTGAGTCGAAAAATATCCCACTTGGGATGGTGAGCCTCCATTTGAGCTAAAAAGTCAAAAATGTATGTTATTTATCTTTTCCAAAGTGTTAAAGAGGTGGGTATCTATTTTAAAGTATAATTTCATGTGGGAAGACTAAAATACATGTTGAATAATGATCTCTTAAGAGGAAATTTTCCACATTTCACGGGGGCCTTAAATGAGGTCATCAAACACTTTGAGAAGGGTCCTCCGTGGGGTATGATGTTCCACATGAAGCCACATCACTTCTAAGCCATTCCACTTGCCATATCACCTCCCAAATCACCTCCCATGTCACTTGACATGTCACATGCCATGTCACTTGTTATGTCATTGTGAATAGTGATAATGGGTTTCAAAATGAATAGTGATGGTGAATAGTAATTTTGAATAGTACTTTCAAATAATGATTTTGAATGATATTTGTGATTAGGAAAATATTTATTTGGTTGGTTAAGAGGGGTTTTGGGAAGTTTTAAGATGTTTTTAGGGGATCTTGAGGTATTTCAACATCAAAAATAGTAAGTATGTAGTTTTATAGTTTCTACAATAGGTGAAATATAAACATATCTTCACTTCCTCATGATTATGGTATTATCTTTCATGATGGCCTAAAATACATACAATCAAGCTAAATTAAACATGTGTAGTTAAAAACCATTAAATAGAATAAAAACCGACACTAGCACCCCTCCTTAAATGTAGCCTAGGTGGGTAGTATAATTTGGTCCTCACAAAAGGCTTAATCAAGTACCCACGTAAAATAAAATACCCATTAGAGGAGGAGGAAGGTGATACCTAAACCCCAATAAGAGCATGTAATGAAGATACTCTATCTCAGTGAGGGTTTTGGTGAATATATCAATAATTTACTCCACTGTCTAGATACAGTGGATATCAATGAATTTAAATATTGATATGCTCATGGATTCCTATAGATCACAATTATGATGAGATCCAAAATGAAATACATTTAAATATTGATATGCTTGGTTCATTGATGGAGGAATGGATTCCTATAGATCACAATTATGATTTTTTTGTCACACAAGATGACTTTTGGTGATCTAAAATTGTTAGACGTAGAAAAACTTAGTGAGAATCCCCTAAAGCCAAATAGCCTCAGTTAAAGCATTAATAGCTACTATATCATTTGGTAGACCCAACCAAAAGAAGAAAGGAGTCCATATTGGTATACCAATATTGAGGAGCTTGTTTGAGGCCATAGATAGATTTCTAAATTTTGAAAACTAAGAAATTATGTTCCACAAATACTTTTTGTTTCTCCATGTATATTTCTTATTTGAGGTCACCATGAAGAACATCACTCTACACATCCATTTGATGAAAATCCAAACAATGTGTAACAATAATGGAGAGAATGAGTCAAATTGAGTTCATTTGCATAATTAGGGTGAATGTCTCAATATAGTCAATGTCAAGTACCTGATAAAAATATATATATACCAAACATTCTTTTATCTGGTATATAGACCCATATACTAAAATTTTTATTTAGTAGATCCACCAACATAGAACAAGTTTTATTCCCATAAGAAGTGGGACCAAATAGAAAGCATTGTTCCTAGGTAAGGAAATATACTACTTCTCCATATAATTATCCCAGTTAGGAGTGATCGATTCTCCATGAAATTATTATGGATTAGAAGAAAATGCCATGAAAACCTATGGGGAATTATATAATTGTTAATGTGTCCATTTGTTGTTTGATGAATCTCCAACCCATTGACCAATACTTAGTAGTTTTTGTCTAACTCAAAGAGGACCCATGGATGGAGAGTTAATATTATATTACTTATCATCTAAAGATAATATACGAGGAGGAGGGTAATCCTAATCACTACTCTCACAATCAAAACTAGAAGAATCTAGACCATCAAATGCTAATCAGGCATATATGAATCATCAAAATTATCATCAAATCCTAGTGCATCTAAGGAAGAGTGAGATGTTTCAAGTGTTGATTTTGAAGGACCCTCTATAAAATAAACACTCTTCTGAATGAACAACTCATGAGTGGTTAGATGTATAATCCTATATCCCTTAACACCCTAAGATATCCAATTAAGATCTAAGCTTAAATCTAAGGTACCATCACTTTACATTTCTTATTACAAATATAGACCATAACAGGTGATCAAAACACTAATAAGTGCATAAATGTGGGGTTTTGAACAACTCTAAACTTCAAAAGGAGTAAATCCTTTAAACACTTTGTGTATAATTTTGTTTTAAATGTAACATTCATAGTTGATGGCCTCAAGCCAATACTAAGGTGTAATAGACTTGGAGTGTAGCATATAGTTTACCATTTCCTTCAAGGACCTATTATTGTGCTCTATAGAACCATTATATTAATGATTATATGGAACTATACATTGCAGTTCAATCCCTTCTACTATATACAATTATTAAAAATTATTACTAACATACTCACCCCTATTATTGATTCACAAATTCTTTATGGCTTTACCTAACTATTTTTCCACAATCTTCCTGAAGTCCTAAAAATGTTCAAATAATTCTAATTTTTGCTTAATAAAATACACCTAGGTGTTCCTTGAAAAGTATTTGATGAAATTAAGAATGTACTTTGTCCTATTGAATGAAGTATTTGGAAATGGACTAGCTATGCCACTACAGACAATCTCTAATATTTATTTATATCTTCATGGTTTTACCTTGTCATACTTATTGAGATCCTTACCAAGAATACAACCCTATAATAATTAAATAAAAAACTTAACTCATGAAAACCTTGAAACCATGTCTTACTGACTGATTTCTCTAGGTATTGATAGTTTAGATGGCCTAATTCCTCATGTCTTATTTTACTCACCTCATCTAAATGAGTGAGTAATGATGTAGAGAGTTGATCAAAATAAAAATGTGGGAAATATACAACTTGGATTGGTGATCCACTTTCCCAAATACAAAAATGGGGTCATTTTTAACTTCCCTAATAACTATAGAATTGGGTGGGAAGCCAACATTCTTTCCCAAACTGATGTGAGTGATATGATAAATAGATAGGAAATTTGTGGATAAAGAGGGAACACATAGAACATCATGAAATGTCCCATCATTCACTTCAATAGATCCACTCCCACTATATTCTATATAAGTATCATCACCCAATAAAATGAAAGGCATAGAATAATACCCCAAGGATGAGAACATGTTGTATGATTGATCCATGTGGTGTGATGCACCATATTCAATATCCCATGTGGAAGGTTGGGATGCAACTAAAATAATTTATTTTTTCTTCTTACTATCTTTGGCCTTATAAGAATCTTTTAATGATGAACATTGATTAGAATAATCAAGGATATTGATGTTATCCTTCTCAAGCATCTTAGTTAGTTGATGGATATGATTCATCATGTATTTGGCTTCTTCATTTTAAAATTTATTATAGTAGTCATACATGAGTCATTCTTTGATTTATTATCTGAAGAGGACTCTTATAATGTCATTAGCTTATCACATTATTTCTAATCCTTTATTTGTTTGTGTCATTTTTATTTTACTTCATCTCCTTATTACTATAAGCCTTCTAATTTTCATGGCTCATAATTAAGGCATGTGATTTAGATGAGTTCATTGTACCCACTAAATTAAGCTTATCTGGCTCTCGAGTCAAATCACAATCACCTAAAAGTGATATTTGAGTTTTAAGAGTGTTATTTGAGACTAAATATTCCCAGGTTAACCCTAGACCTATCCTAAATCTTCTTATCATACTTGTTCATCCTTTATGTACACAACAGTAATCCCTAATTAGCATAGATGCAATCTTTGACCCTCATTTCATGATCCTAGCAGTATGTGTCAAGTATTTTTATAGATGGACATTAGCATAACACTAAGGACACTAGATTCATGTGGTGTTAAAGTCCAAAAAATGGATCTAATACCCTTTACTATATCTTTCCCAAATTAATATGCTTTCAAATGTAAAACCATCTTAAGGTTAGCCTAAACATCTTTCTTTATCTACACAACTTACAGAATACTATAAATACATGAATTTTAGACATCTATCCATTAGATGGAAATTAGATGTAAAATTACTATTCAAACACAAAATAAGTGGAAGAAAATCAAGGTTATTAATCCATATTCTACATTACTTATACATGCTACCATCTAGAGCTACCCTAAGCTCAGATTTTCAATATTTTTAATCTCAAGCACACTTAATACATTCAAGACCACTATCATTATTGCATCACTTACACTTATAAAAAAAATTAGGTGTGTATAATTACATTAGTATTGATCCTTCCTTAGATTATTGTTATGTAGGTGACTCTCTTCACAACAGAGTGTTGATGATGTCTAGTTTATCGTAGTAATGAACACACTTTTCAGCTCATGCCTTAATTATAGGGAGGATTAGGGTTTGCATTATAAATAAATTATTAAATGAATAATAATTAGTTTTATAATTCATGTGTACATGAATATAAACTAAAAACACTGGTGTACATGCACTTAGAAGTTTAGAGTAATCCTACACAAAGGACAATAATGTAATTATCAGGACACTAGAGACACATGGTGCTACTATCCAAATGCAATGTTATTATCTAGGAGTGGTTATGATATAGGGATGCAATTGATGACACTCATGCATGTTTATATATTAGTTTAAAACAATTATATATTTAGTGTCAAGTGTTTTCTAGATAAGTCTTTATTTTCACATGCTTATTACAATTTTTGGAAAGTCAAAGCTAGTCAAAATTCATAACAAATCAATGGTTATTTTATGCATATTATTTCACTGATTTAGACTACTTAGTAATTTAATCAAACATAGGATTTACATAATTAAAGCCCTAAAAGATTAAAATATTTGGTGAACTTACCTTAATTTGAATATTGCTCAAACCCTAACCCTAAATTCTCTTAGGGTTTGTATGCTTTTTCTATTTGTGCTTAGATTTTAGTTCTAGAATATCAATTTATTTCAATATTCCTTTTTTGTAATCTTTCTTAAATTAAAATTATTTAAAGTTTCAAAATACACACAAACTTGTTTTCCTACTTCCCAAACTACAATGGTATAATTCAATACTAGATTTGATGAGACTAATAAGAAATAATTGAAAGATTTTGTGTCCAAACATGCAGATATTCAAGATGACCTCATAAAGTTATTATTCAAGAAGAACAATGAAATTCAAACAATCATTCATCTTCAAATCCCCTATATAATAACATTGTTACACCTAAAATGGGAACAACTAAGCTATCACAACCTAAAAATTAAAATTCAATAACCTGTAGTGACAACTACACCTCTTGTGGCTAGTTCTTGCACTCCATATGTGCAATAGCTTATGCACAAGGTTAATACTTTGTAGGCTAATGCATTACATATTTGTAGTGGAGCCACTAGGATAATATATGGCTCATACTATAATATTATTTTACATACACTTTTGGCACATCACATAGTAACAACTCCCTTTACACCCATATTTATGGCACCTAAGATTACATTATATGATGGAAAGGGTGATGCAAAGGACCATCTCAAAGCTTTTCATGCATCATGTTTAGAATTTGTAAAATAATTTAATTATCACAATTTTGTTTCCATGAATTTTAAAATATTATTCACTATAATGGTTTTATGACTTACCAAATCAATCTATCACAACATTCAATCATTTGGTAGACATGTTATTAGCATACTTCTCCATCAATATTAGTAACAAGATATCATATGAAAAATTTGCATAGCTAAAATAAAATTCAAATGAACCTATTACAAAATATATCTTATGATACAATACTATGATAGATAAATTGACTAACCATGTGTCATATAAAGAGCTTCAGTGTTAAGCATTGCTTTTGTTGTTTAAGTTTGGCATCGATGTTGTCATTGATGTGAAAGGTTATTAAGAAAGGTATTCATGAGGTCATTAAAGATTGTTATTGTTAGATAGCATCATTGAGAGGTATGAAATTATATAAGGAGAATGTAATACATATGATGAATGTATAATAGAATCAAGAAGTGTTTCAAGGTCAGTTGTCAAGTTTCAAGAGCTTGAGAAGCATAGTCATGAAATTAGTCATTACATGTAAAGACCTTATGAGAATGTATGAGTTTATTCTCCTAGTGAGATGGATTAAAAAAGGCATAATAATCTGTATGAGGTTGTTGAATCATGTTTATAAGGAATTGGATCACTCATAAGAGTCCCAAAGTTAGCCTACAGTGGTAGGACCTATAGACCTAACATGTAACTAGACTAGTTCTAGACCCTACTTGATCTAATGAGGTGTCACGAGGTATTGTCAAGGAATATTAATATTGTATGGTAGTGGTTTAGCATGATAAGAGTTTTTATGACATGTATATGTTGTTTTTATAGTTTGGAAAGTGACTAGAAGTTTAATTTCAAGGCCTAATGTGACTTGTAAATCAAGGCATAGAGAGCAAAAAAAGGGATGGTGACTAGATGGGGCATCATGACCATTTTACATGCCAAGAATGAGCACATGAGTATTTTTAGTGGTGTCATAGGTTTTAACAAGTGTTTTCACCAATTATAAAATCATATTTTGAAATAAAAGGCATGAAAAATGGTTTTGGAGTTTCTTAAGTGCATATATTGAAATGTTCTCAACCTGAGAAGTAATTTCAAGTGTTCATTAGCAAGCATAACTTTTGCATGGGAATCTAAGATATTGAGGATAGATGTTAAAGGATAATAGATAAGATTTTTAGGCATTATTTTTTGAAATTAGTGGCAATCCATTATGGATAATCATTAACAATAGAAATAGTATTAACCCTCTTTAAAACCCTAACAATGACCCGATGTGAAAGATATTGTTTAAGAGTGCTTAGAATGGTTTGGTATGTCTAATTAAGTGATTGGAGGATTTATAAAACTCTCTCAAGAACTTATAGGTGTGATTGGTTTGTTAGGTGAGTAAGATGACCCTATAAAAAAGGCCTTGTTTCTATGAGATTTGATGTAGTGGTTAGCATTGACCATATCAAAGTTGCCAAATGGATGAAGGTTTAAGCTTGAGACTTGTATTTTATGAACATGGTGGTTTGTAATCACATTCCATCTCTTATGGGTGATAAATTGGTCTTACAATTTTACCAATTGATAATAGGCCTAATGATGTAAATAGTGAGAAACCCATGCATAAGTGAGAAGGTGATTAACGATGTGTTATCATGGATTATGGATGAATACAAGTACATGGATAAATTTTTAATGAATTTGAATACATTTTAATGTTTGATATATGTTCTGGAGATTAGTTAATAAGATGAAAAAGTTACTCATAAGTTGACCTATCTAGTTTAGATGAGACATAAAGATACAAAAATATGAGAATGGTATGTATGACCAATACTTCCAATTGACCATATATATATATGATATTAAGAGAATAAAAATGCATTCATATGATCTTATTAGTCAAATATACAATTATAATATATATATATATATATATATATATATATATATATATATATATATATATATATATGACTAATAAGATCATATGAATGCATTTTTAGGCTCTTAATATCATTATATAGGTGTTTTAGAATACTACGTCCATGACTGTGTTTTGAGGTTAGTTGGAAATTCTAAGTGGGCTACTTGAAAAGAAGAGTTTGAGTCATTATTACATATGAATGCATTTTTAGTCTCTTAATATCATTTAGGTGTTTTAGAATACTGCATCCATGACTATATTTTGAGGTTGGTTGGAAATTCTAAGTGGGCTACTTGAAAAGAAGAGTTTGAGTCATTATTACATATATAATAAATTATAATGAGATTGGTGAAGTTTTTTTATATATTTATGGTTATATTTATATAATTTTTTTCCATGGTTGTTTGACAAAATTTTGTTTTTACTTTAGTTGTTCAAGACAGACTCTATGGGTATGTAGAGACCTAATTGTGAATAGTGCTAATGGTGTACTTCAAGTGGTAATCAGAGATAAAAGGTGTCATGGACATAATAATATTTTTAGGTATCTATTTTAATGACATATGGCATGTTATTTCTAAGTGAATAGTTTTAAAGTTTTTCAAGGAGTTCAAAGGGTAAGTTACGATAATTAAGACCTAATTGAATCAGGTATCCTTTAGGCCTAAAAGAGGATTTTGGTCTTATATGCTATGACTAACTTATTTTGATGTTTTATTAAATTTTTTGAAATATCATAAGGCCCATTGTAAGGTAAATATAAATTTTAAAACGTGTATGTCCCACCAAGGAGTGTATGAGTAAGAACCTAGTATAAGAACAAGGCCTAATAGGTGTAATTGACTACTTAGAGATTGAGAGAGTTGAAGTGAATGAGATAAAAGTTTGAATAGATGAAGATGGCCTTGTATGCAATAAAGACAGTGAAAATAAAACATAATGAATATGTGATATGGGAATTTTATATGATTATCAAGGTCATATGACCTAATCAAGTCAAGAAGAGGGATAATTAAGTAAAGAAGGTTAGGGACTAGTTTGAGAAAGATAGTAGTGTGTGAAGAGATGAAGAAGGAGATCATCATATATTTTATGATTTTTTTTTTTATTAATTTGATCAAGGGTTTAAGGTGGTTGAGTTGGTGTTGAGTCATCTGTGGGTTTGGTGCCTCCTTACAAGTGGGTGTTTGTTAAAGCCTAGTCAAGTTGGTGCTTGGCTAGATGGGGTTAGTGCTCCAAGTGAAGTTGGTGTTATACTAAATCTTGATGTTTGTATTATACTAATATAGTAAATTTTCATAATCACTAGGTTTTATTACCCTTGATGGTTTTCCACTCAAATAAGTGTTCTATTTTTATACTCTTGTGTCATGCTCATGGCTCTTAATGTGTTATTCATTCACTATATTATTTTGATACTTCTTGAATGATAATGTAAAGTTGTAAAAATTTTGATGAATAATTAATCCCCCCCATCTCAATAAATATTATTTCAACATTTAGGACATCTTCAAATAGATTATTTTATAGGCATTACATGAAGCTATTTTGTTTAAGAAGTTTCCTACATTCATAGATTTGTGCCACATAGTAAACAAAAGAGAGGTCAAACTTTTATGAATGGGAAAACTAAAATATACCAATGGATTAGTATAAAATATTAATATCTAAAATAATCCTTAATAAAAGGTAATTAATACTAATAATAAGAGTGATTAAAATACCATAGTAATGCATCTTTTGAGATATCTCCTAGATTGGTTTTATCAGCTTCTTAGTGTTGAATCTTCACCAACCTTATAGAGTCACCATCACACATTTTAAACTAGATATTGGAATGCAATGTCATATCTCTTCCTCCCATTAAATAGGTTTATATGACATTAACTCTTCTAAATAATTACAATTCTAATTAATTTTGTGTATATCATAGGGTCCCAGACCAACAACAAATAGAAGCATAAGCCTAGAACATAATATACAAGATTTTATTGAGGATAAGATTATTGATGTGTGAATACCCATAAAGGAACCAAAAGTAAAATAGATGGAATCTAAGGCATTGAATATATTCTTAGATCCACTTCTAAATCACATAGTGAATAAAACATGCAATAAATCAAGTATTTACTACACATATTAGTCACATCCACCACTAAATTTATATCAAAATATTATAAAGGAGGAACACTCATTAAAAAACATCATTGGCATGCACCATACTATAGTCCCACCTATATCACTCATCACCTTATCTAGTAGGAGGCTTTTGATGATGATACAAACTTATAGGCACTCTTTATACAAGCATAATATCATTATCATATCTAGAATTTTATGGTTTAAAATGGGTCAAGCATTAGTATGTGCATTGTGGCATTTTAAAATAATTTTAGCTAATTAGAGAAATATATATTCCACACATAGTTATTAGTTTTTTTAGTGCTTAGGTTCAGATCTCCATTAGGGATATTATGCTTCTATTATAGGTTAGACTAGCACATTTAACCACTTGGTTCTTAGTTATACCTACTGAAGGTATGTTTGGCATGTTAATGGGTAGGCCATGGATACAATAAATATAAGCCATACCATCCATAGTGAATATATGCTTGAAATAGATACACAAAAATCAAGTGGTCAAATTTGAGGGTCTCCCATATTATCATCTACCTATCGCATAGGTAGTAACAACATAGTCACCATTTATAGTTATGGCACCATTACTAGATATAACAAAGTTATTAGTAATAAATCAAAGTATAGTTCCTATGGATACATCATAGAGTTTAGTAAAGCCAATAGTGAATGCAAGTTCTACTCTTATTGTATCAACACATATACATACTCTCCCATGAAGACCATTATTAAAGAGACCCTTACATCATAGAAATGTTAAAGATTCTAAAGAGCCTTACTCTACTTAGTTTATGCTGAGATCAATGTCATGGGGTTATCAAGGTTCTTATCACATATAACCTATGTCACCTATAACTTACTCTACCATATGGGTTCCTAAGACCCCTATAGTTCATAGGACACCACAATCAGTGCTACATATTCATAGCACCTCTCTATAGGTAGATGAAACATAGATATAAATTACTTAGTATATTGTATTATGGGCTCGCAGTTACCCTTTCACACAACACACATGATCAAATTTACCTTATTTGACACAAATAAAAGTGATAGTGAGTCTCCCATGAGACTCATTAGTTAGTATGGATCATACCCTCTTGAACATACTTTCCTTCTCTCTTAACTCCTTGTAAATTTTTCATTTTCATGTTTATTCCTCATACCTTACATCCAAAAAAATACAAAAATAATATAACATGTCAAAAACACAAAAATATTAAAATAATTAATTATAAAACACAAAATTTATAGAATATATGCATTTCTATGTTTACACTTTTTATATTTTCTAGACACTATGTATGTTAGTTATCTTAGTATACTCAATTCTATCATACTACATGCTTCACGTTTTCTTTTTGAGTGCTCACAAATTATTTACAAGACTCAAGTCCATTACCCTAATCTAGAATTGATATCATCTACCCACTACTAGCATATACATTGATCCATGGTTATTCATTTCACACATCTATCCACTTGGGGGCATCTTGTACAAATTTTCTATTACTAGGTTTTATCATTACATTTTATACATTATAGTTTTACCATTTTTATATCTTGATAATGATCATTGATAGTTTTACTCAATTGTTTTGCCAACTATCTCTACTTTAGACTTAGCATATGTAGATCCTTACTCCTACAAAGATTTGTATTACATTCAATCATGCTTTTATTTATATTTTTCATAGTTTAGAATTGATTGTATTTATATGATTCTTCTATTTGAGGGTATTTGAATGTCATTGTTCTTTGGCTCTATACCACTTCCAGTCACAATATGTATGCCTTGGACATGCACAAAGGTCCCTTGTGTGTGATTTATTATGTGTGTATGTGGATATTTGAACATGTAATTATATGTGGATTTAATCCAAATTGATTTTTGTTTGAGTATGTGGATATTTAAACATGCCATTGTATGTCTATTTTTATTATATGTAGTGACATGTGCCCATGTCCGTTGTATTATGGCCCCTTTGCCTACTTTACGTGACTCATGTGTTTTATATGTATACTTATTATATGCATCATGGCCATGACACTTGTATTATATTAGTACATACACTATTTCATGATTCCATGAGGGACTTAGTGCATCTACCCTTCCTACTTACATTTCTTGATAGACAACATGCCCCATCCCCCTAGGTATCTACTTAGTTCTACTTAATTTTTTTGTTATAGACATTGATTAGATCTATCTTGATAAAAAAAATTCTAGACATGACATATATCTTGTATTACCTAATTATGCTCAAGATTTATTTCTTTTTGATGTTATGTTTACATATATATTGGATTATCATGTAGTTATCATACATACTCTAAATAAAACACATTTTGAAAGGATTTTTCTTTTCAGGACAATTCTTACACAAGTTCAATAACTACCATCAAAAGAGGATGAATTAAAAAGAGTTTTTCATAAAGATCAAGTTCTTATATTACATTCAAAAAACATTTTTCAACACACAATCTTATTTTTAGAAAATCAGACATAGGTAAACACAAGAAAAGATAGTGACTCAAAAATCAATAAAATGACATAAAATTTAGACCAAATAGACATTAACACCCAAATATGGACACTAATATCACATGAAACTACTATATAAGTTGTGTCACTAATGTATAGTTTCCCCAATTTCATTATAACTCATGTTGGCCAAAATAGTATACCAAATACAATACAAGTTTTCATAGATGTAGTTATAGGTTTGATAGTTATGCTTAGATTTCTCTTAGATTCAAACTAATTCAACTTAGATTCATATCAATTTATTAGATTTGGGGCATCATAATAGTATGACCATTACAATTTTTAGTTTTGATACACAAATAAAATTATTATAACTCACTCTAGAATCAATATTCTCAGATATTAGATTGGGGCAAGTCCATAGTATATTGTTCCCATATGATTAGTAACACATAGGTTGATCAAATGGAATGGAAAAATCTATGCCATTATCTACTTTTTATACACTTGAAATCATATTCCATGTTATCACTAGTTTCATTCCTTACTCCATATGTAGTGGTTGCCATTCCCAAATTTCCTAGAACCACCTAATATATCTTAGAGGTTATAGATTTGACATACACAGTTAGACATACTTATAAATTTTGAGTACTTCACATAGTTTAGTTTCATATCCAACTACTATAAATGGTTGGGAAATGATGGATTCATATCCTAATGGAGTTATTGAGCCACCCACATAAGAGGTTGGACACACTTTCAATCTAATCCAAGTTATTCATAGGTCATAATCTACCAAGTAGGGGTAGGAAATGATGGAGTCAAAATGAGATTGAGTTCTTGAGCCACCCACACATGAGGAATGATCAAGCCATCAAATCAATCCAAGATATTCAGTGATTTATCATTACATACATGCACACACATAGGTTTTCACTAGGTCATATATTAGTTTGCATACCCAATGAGGTGTATTCATTCTTTTCCTCTTTCCTATCTCTATACTCTTGTTTACTTAGTTATTCATTTATTTAGCATAGTCTTTTACATTTGATCTCTCTTATGTAAGGAATGAGTTATGAATGTTTCAATTATATTTCATGCTTTGGATAATGCTTCACATATATAGACCTAGCTTCACATACTCAAATATAACTTCATAGTCTTCACTTCTTAGGTAAGTCCAGGTACACTTCTTTTTCTTTTATACTAGTCATTTTACTTTGTTGCATTTTTAGAATGATGGGGAAAATGTAGTCACCTAAAAGTGGTATTTGAGTGCTAAGAGTGATGCTTAAGATTTTATATTCCTATTTTATCCCTAGACCCACCCTAAAGCGTATTATCATAATTTGTTATCCTTTATGTGTACCATAAATGTCCTAAGTCAGCTTAAACATAGTCTTAAACCCTCATTTCATGATTATAGCCCTTAATGCTTAGTAGTTTGCTAGATGGACATTAGCACCACATTAAGCACACTAGATCCACATGGCTCTAGTTTCCCCAAAATGGTGTTAATTCCATTTACCATATCTTTCTTGAATGAATATATTTTCAAAGGTAAAACCCTCTTCAAGTCAGCCTAAACATCTTTTACTATCTGCACATGATACATAACAATATAAATACATGACATTTATATCTCTATCCACTAGACATAAATTACATGTAAAATTCCTATTCAACATGAAACAATTGGGGAAAAATCAAGGTTATTAATCCCTATTCTACCATACTTATACATACTACCATCTACAGCTACCCTAAGCTTAGATTTTCCATATTTCAAATCTCAACCACACTCAAGTAATTCAAGACCACTATTATTATAGCATCATTTTCACTTGTAAAAACACTTAAGTGTTGATAAATACATCAAGATTCATCCCTCCTAGGATTATTAGTATGTAAGAAACTCTCTTCATAGTGGGGTGTTAAAGATGTCCAGCCTATCCTATTGGTGAACACATTTCTTAGCTCTTACATTTCTTGAAAGGGGAATTAGAGTTTGCGTCATAAATCATATATTACAAGAACAATATAGAGTTTTATACTTCATGAATGTAAGAACAAAACCCAAAAACATAAACTTAAGTGTACCCATAAATTTGAAGCAATCTTATATGAAAGACACTAGTGCCATTATTAGGACACTAGAGACATATGGTATTACCACCCAGATGTGTAATTAATATATAGGAGGGGTTATGGTATATGGATACAATTTATAACATTTAGAACTATTAAAATATCAGTTTACAACACTTAGATGTTATACATTATGTTTTTTCCTTATAAGTATTTATTTGCACATAATAATTACAATTTTTGGAAAACTAAAGCTAGTAAAAATATTTAACAAAATAATTGTTATTTTATGCATATTATTTCTCTAGTCTAGACTACTTTGCCCTTTAATTAAACATATTATTTAAATAATTAAAAAAATAAATGTTTAAAATACAATTCAACATCAAAATTGTCCAAGGACAACATGGTCCATGTAGCTCCACTAGCCCACTTGGTAGTGTGAAAAGTAAAAATAAAGAAATAATAGTTAGAACCCAATTTGGAAAGTATTAAAATAATCAATAGATCACCATTTTTTTCAATGTTACATAGTTTTAGCTATAAACTAAATTATTTAAACTTAGTAAAATTTTTTTGTATCATATAAAATTCACTTGGACTCAAACTTGTCAGCTTTTTCTCCAAATCATGACCCCACATTTTGGTTTGATTTTCACAAATTTTGTCTAGTGTCGATAATAATTGATTTAGAGATGTTATAGATTTGATATGAAATAATAAGTTGAGATACATAGAGAGGTACAATAAATCATAGGCCATATCACTTTGGTTGTACCACTTCACCTTATCTACCTCAAGTGTTTATTCAATTTATGTACCCATAGTGATTCAGTGTAAGACTTTACTCCTCAATAGGATTTTCACTTTGAATTTTCACTCATGATAGTTGAATGGTGTATTAAGTATAATGAATTTGATATCCATGATACATAAAGGAAGTATGTGTTGAACTATGTGTGTTTTAGACTAGAAATGTAACACCCACTAAATCTATATAGGTTTAAATTTACAATGCATGAGAATATCACCAATGTGTGGAGATTGGAAAAAATCATAATTTCAAAAAACATGAAACCTCAAAGGGAGAAAAAAGATGAAATTTATGCATGTTAGAATGTTTCTTGCAAGAAAACAATATTGTTCTCAACTTTGCATAAAAATTTTGGATGCATAAATTATTTAAAATATTTTTGTTGGTAACTTCTCCAAAAAAAAATATTTATCCCCTTAGAGAAAAAGTTAAGTAATTTTATGTTGGTCATGACCAATGGCTTAACTCTCATATGACCAGGGGATAAGACTAAATTTCTATGTAGATGTTTGATGTCAGGGTTTTATTTCAAGGTTGAAGGACCCTATTGCAGTGGGTTTGAGACTAAAGGCCCATACCAAAGTCTTGATGCTAAGATATTGGATGGTTCTTTTAGTGTGGAAAATGTGTTGGGGTTTTATCCCCTACGTGCATGTGTTGTAGTTTGTAAATTCTCTCATAGTTTAGAGTCTTGAGGTTGGGGAAGTTCACTATTCTTATAGTTTGAACTTTTGATGCTAGAGTTAATGTCTGCTCTTGCAATCATAACTCTTGATGTCAGTTTAGTTGACTACTATCCCAATGTTTGGGATGATGAATTCTCTTACATTCAGAAAGCCCCATGTCAGGATTTTTCATTGGGGATGTAGCATATACTTGTAGTTGTCAGGGTTTTGGCACATTGAAGTTTTGAGGCATCCTTGCAAGTTCTAGAGATGTCGATGGTTCTCACTATGCTTGCAGCTATGAAACTCCAAATTTTCTCAAAAAAAACCTATATTTAATCCACCTCTTTAAAATAAACCAAAGACCCATTAAGGATATCCAAAAACACATGAATTATTTTTCCTTAAAGACTATTGTATGGATTTGTATGAAATTTTTAGAAAGGCACAGAAACCCTCTAAAATGGGTTAAAATTGACTATCATGAAAATAGGTTGTGTTTACAGTTGATCCTAAGGTTTTGATAGCTTCTGAATTTGATGGCACAATCCATTTTAAATGAAAACACACCAAATGATATGTGACCAATAAAATATGCCTTTTCCCTTGTTCTTTTCTTTAATGGATCCCAAAAGAAGAGAAAAATCTAAGTGATGCTGAATCTGTAATATGCTAGGTTAATAAATGGAAAATATATAATATGAAAGTTGAAACTCAATATTTCATAATAGGAACAATGGCATTCACCTACCAAGAAAACTCTGATACCATGTTAGAGTGGGACATAATTGAGGATTTACTAGACAAAGTTGAATGCATAATGTGATTACATGTGAGCAGTAATAAAATCAAACATGAGATAGAAAAATAAATTTCTTAACAATATAAACATTTTAATATTAGCATTAACATCATTAACCATAAAATATTTATGAAGGTACATTAAATACATGAAAGATAAGCATGTCCTCAATTCTTCATGAATGTGGGATTATATTTTATAATGACTTAAATGACACCTAAGTAAGATAAACTAAACATGTGTAGGTAAAAACCATTAAATGGAATAAAAACCTACATTAACAAAATTTACACCTTATAAAAATGCATCTATGAATTTTTAGGACATAAAACATGTAAAACTGAGCTAGTACATTTGCATGGAATATAATTTGTAGAATTACTGATATAATACGTGAAATCCAAAATTGTGAGAATGATTCAAGAGATATATGTTTATGAGGGAAAACCAATATTTTATGAAGGACTATTATTTATCATCTTATTTGAATATGATTTGAATCTTCTTTTTATTTGACATCAGATTTTTGTATTTGTATTCATCAAATTTATTCATAACTTTTTTAATTTTGTCTTCATCTAGTCAATTTGAGTTTATGAATGTTATTTTTGATTCACAATGTATATATATCATTCATTGTGAAAATTTTGAAGCCTTTTAAAAATTGAATCAATATTATTCAAGTTATTATGATACTTGATCAACTAATGAACAAACTCATAGTTGAATATGGACTTTGGAGTTATTATCCAAAATTGTGATAATGATTCAAGAGATATAATTTTATGAGGGAAAACCAATATTTTATGAAGGACTATTATTTATCATATTATTTGAAGATGATTTAAATATTCTTTTTATTGGACATCAGATTTTTATATTTGTAGTCATCAAATGTATTCATAACTTTTTTAATTTTGTCTTCATCTAGTCAATTTGAGTTTATGAATGCTATTTTTGATTCACAATGTGAATATATCATTCATTGTGAAAATTTTGAAGCCTTTTTTAAATTGAATCAATATTATTCAAGTTATTATGATACTTGATCAACTAATGAACAAACTCATAGTTGAATATGGACTTTGGATTTAGTATTTTCTCAACATTATTCTTGAATTGTTGAATAATAAAATCCTTATGTATTACTTCCTCATTATCATCTAGAAATACACATTTTAGTTTCCCAATTGATTCCAAGATCTCAAGATTGGCATCTCCCCTTATCGACATTGATTTATTAAATTTCTTGATACTTTTTTCAACTTTGTTGATTCCGAATTTCATAGTTCATTAAAACTTAGTGGGTTTTATAATATTTTAGGATTTTATAGCTCCTTAAATGATTTCATCTAGATCTTTATATGTTAAATTTTATAATTTTGGAAACATCTATTTCCACTTTGATATTTCTTATGCATATGTATCTTTAGCTTTAGTTTCCTAATAATACACTTCTTAGATCACATACTAGATAGTCATAGCTACATCACTTGAAGTATCCCTTTGTTGCATTATGTTTTTTCTACCATTCTTTTGTTACCCTTCCCATTTGACCAATTTATTACACAACATTGAGATTTTCCACATGAGTGATATACAAAATAACAAGAGAAGAATATTATTGAATTGTCTTGACTATTTTTGTACAACTGAGGTATGTTGATTAAATTTTTCTTTAAGTTTAACTTTAACCACTTTGTCTTGATCCATTTTTTAAAAAATAGTGCCAATTTATAACTTAACACTATCTTTCATTCCTTCTCTAGTAGCCTTTCCTAGATGTATCTCTGAAATTTGAAATTCTAAAATAACTAACATTGTCTTTATCCTTTTCTACATGAGGAATTTCTATTTTTTCATATCTTTCCCCTTTCTTATCTCTAATTATTCGTGATACAATTTTAGCTTTATTTGTTGTTCTTAAAGGGAGAATTATTAGTCAATTAAAATATATTTCTTTAGGCTCAACAATATTCCTTCTCTTTTTCACTAATTCATTTAACCAATCTAGAATATCTATAGTAGAAGGAGGTTGTTTCATAATGGAATATTTTAAGTCTATGTGAGTTTCAAGGAAAAAAGGAGTTTTCTTGGCTAAAGTCACTTCAGATGAAATTTCAAATTCCTTTTTCTTGGATAAATCAACTGGGTTTTTAACTGAAGGTGAAAGAGGCATATTAGTATGTTTAGGAGAAAGTGGAAGAAAACTAGAATCTAATAATGAAGAGAGGTAGAACATGTAAATAATAACAATGTGTCAAAAGTATGAAAATGTTTAGTAGTATTGACCACAAGTGTCTGAGGTTCAACAAAACTATATAAAAAAGTGCATATTCTAAAATAGAAATTATACTAGATCAAACAATATTACCTCCTAACCTCTTTATCTTGAGCTTAAGAGGCTTGTGTATTGAATTAATTTATGGAGCATCGTTTTCTTCATTCTTTTTTTCTTCACTATAATTTCTTTGCATATATATTTTTTATTTTAGTTTCACTAATTCCATTTGTTGTTGGTTATGGAAGCATCCTAATTCTTCTTCCTTTAGCATTTATTGAAAACCAATGTTATCCACAATGACTCATTTCATTTTTAACCACTTTAATGTTATGTCAATCACAAGTTGGGTTTAACTTAAAAGGGAAGTAGACTCTTTTTTGTCCTAGTTAACTTTATGAAGTGCTTGAGGATCAATTTATTATTCCCAATAGATGGGATCTAGTGTGTCTTCATCATTTCTTACTTTTATTAAGACTTTTGAAATTCCAAACATGATTATTGGTTTTAATGATAACCATTAATAATATCTGATTCTCACATTTTTTCATAATATATCAAATAATACTCAAAATGATGCACATACTAATATGACGAGCTAAGAATACTTTCCATTGAATATATTAATTCAAAAGTAATTTTGATCTCGAATGGTCTTATGGTCACACAAGCCATTTATTCCTCAACTAATTTTGCCTTTGCAAATGTCAAGTATGTGTATTTACTAATCAAAATGTAAAATTTTAATCAAGTCTTATGTTTTCTTAGTAAAACTTATGAGTTTTAACTGATTGTATTATTAATTACATCAAATCCAATTTATCATCCACATACCTTGGGATTATATATGGATCAATATCACATTTACAAATCTACAAGTAGTTGAATGTTGGGAATTGTATAAACTAGGCCCCCATTTGGCAATCTATGTTGTTGATGTTATTGATATTCCCATTCTGTAGGGATTTTATGCAATTAAACACATCAAAAACTATATAAATGCATCATTTACATTAAAAACTAATGAAAACTTTATTTTAGAGTGATCTATGGATATAGTTCATATATTTTTATATTTTAGATGTCACCAATCATATTTTCCCATCATAAAATCTTCTTTTTTCCACAACATATAAAAGGTAAGAATTCATGTAAAGCTTGGAAGTTTCCTTCACATCTATTAATTGATTATGAATGGATTAATTGATGAGTTTACACTAGCTAATGTATTGCTCAGTCTTGTGAATTATCCAAATGTACTTATCCATCCATGTTTGGAAATTTTTTGTAGCTAGACTTACCAGTACTCTATGTAGGAGTGTGATCATATCATTGACTTCATTTTTGAATTAAAACATAGATAGGTTCTTATCAATTATTTTTTCAACATGATTTGGTTTTGGTAACCACTTTTTTTGAACCATTTTTAGCATGAATTAGTATTATCATCTTATAGCATTTTAGTAGAGGTAGGATTCAAATCAATAAATGACTATGTATCTAGTAGTTGAAGTAGGTTGTTAGTGTGTTTAGGTGATAAATATATTAAAAAAACTCTCACTTTGAGTTTTTGACCTATCTCTTATCAGATTAATAGTATTTAGATATCATGAGAAATAACTTTGGGAATTGCATCAAATATAGAAATGCAGTTGCCTAAGCCAATCTACAGTCATGTATACTCTAACCATAGTATACATTATTAACCCCACTAATTATATGACATAAATCATCCATTTGAATGTGGCCCAAATTAGTGCCTAATGTGTTCTTGATATTTGAGTCTAGACATGATGGATGAATTACCCCTTGAAATTGATATTTCATTTATGTGTTTTTTCTCCTTATAGGATCTTGTTTTGTGAAGTCTTCTTCATAGAAATTTTATTTCTAGTATTTTATCACTAGAGTCATAGATGTTGAAACCTTTAATCATGTGAAAAATTATGATTTAAACTATTATTGAAATAAATTAAAAACTAAAGTGTTATAATGAGGGGTAGGTTTTGAGGGGTTTATTTGTAGAACAATCAATGTTTCATAAGATTATTTGTAATATTATTAGAGACTAATGTTGGTATTCATAAATAGGTCAGATTTTGATAGTATTATTTTCAATAATGTTAGATTTTGATGTTATTATTTTAAAATAGTTCATACTCTAGTAGGATTGTTAATGAAGTAGATGGGATCCAGCTATCTTGCAAGCATAAATAACAAAATATGAGTGGGTTGTAGACAAGTTAAGAAAGATATGAAGCGTTTGAAAAATAAAGGTACTAGAATCCTTTAAGATTGTAAACAAAAATAATAGGATTGGATTTCACTTATGTGTTCTGATCTTGTAGAGTTTTATGAAAATTTTGTAAACTTTGATTAATTTATAATAAAAGAAGAAGAATAAATGAAGAGAATAGGATGAAATTACATTTTTCAAATTTAGGTACAAAAATTAATCCTTTTTAGTTAAATTGATTTAACTTAAGTACTAGTGAGGGGAATGGATATGAGATATATTAAAATAAATAAGTATGAACTTACCACAAATGATAGGAAGAATGAAAGTACATGAGGTTTAAATTAAATATGGGAGAAATTAATGTGTTGAAGAAGGAAAGTATATTAATGAAGAGAAAAACTAATTTTAAACAAATTTCAAGTTTTAGGGTTTCATATGTAAAATGATTAGAGTCTAAAGAGCTTGTTTGCAATGGTATCGAGATCTGATAGGACTGTAAATAATAGTGTTAAGATCCAACTAATTTATGAGAAATGTAATTAGATTTCAAGTGTGTTGTTTACTAGGGTATTATATTATAATAGGAATATTATAAGGATAGTTATATTCTAGTTACATTGTTACTAAAATCAATGTAATTTAATGGGTTTATAATTAGAAGCTGAGAAAACCACCAAAGGAAGCTTAAGACTTATGAAAATATTTTTTTTTATCGTATGACTCGATTGACTCAAGACAAAAAAAATATTTTTCGATAAAATACCTTTAAACTTTATCAAAATTAATTTCATTAAATTTGACTTATTTGAACAATGATTAAAATACTAATTTTGTCACTTTTTAAAAAACTAGTACAAGAACTAGATTTGATTAGGGACCTTGAACTGCAAGGGATAGTATAAAAGCTATATATTTTGATTTAATAGATAAGTTTTTTTACTTAGGATTCAGATTCACTTGAATTTTGACAAGAATTAAATTATAGATAAAATAAGAGACTACAAGGATGAAGACCAACTGAAGATGGATATGACAAGACACAAGACAAAATACAACTCAAGCCAAAAATGACAATAAAAAGGAAACATGATAAGAAATTTCATATACATATTTACATGTAAGGGACTAATTGATTTCATTTGAATTAGTGTTTGAGATACTTACCATGGTAGTTCCAAGGCATGTGAGTACCATATCAATATGCCAAGAAGAAAATATTGTTTCCATAAACGTGCCTAATTTTAAAGGGGTCCACCCATATAGAGTTAATTTTTCTAGGACATCCCTTTGTCTCTCTACATTTATCCCACAAGAAGATGATATATCCTACTTGAAAATCATTTCTCTTTTATTTATTTTTTTAAAAATCGACATTGATTTGAGCCTAATGCTCAGTAATTTTTTCAACAACCTAGACTATGTCTTCATCAAGATTAATTAAATAGAGAATTATTTTATTCAAGGGATTTTTAAAGTTCTCATTCTCAATGTCTCTATTCAATTTTAGTGAATTAAATTCAAGGGTTATTGCAATTTCCATGTCAATCTCATATGTTAATTGAAGTGGATACATGCCAATAGATTTTTTTGATGTTATATAATCTGCCCACAATGTGACATAAATTTTTTTGTGCCAATTTCTCTAATTTTCATCAACCAATTTATGAATGATGGTTCCTAGGTTCTCATTACTTGAATCTATTTTTTCATCTCCATATGTATAATATTTTAAAGACATGGAAAATGAGATACCTTAACATAACTAAATCTAGTCAACTTTGAATCATAAAAATTTGACTCATTATCTATTATGATCTTCTATGGAACACCATATCTTACAAAGACATTCTCTTTCATGAACTTAGAAACAACTTCTATTTTTTTTTGAAATGGATGGATTATATCCATTTGGTAAAATATTATGTATTAGTGAGAACATATGTATATCCTACACTTGAATGAGGATTAATAGTTCCCATTAAATCTAGCCCCCATTGTTGAAAAAGTTCATCTATAACCACTGGATTGAGATGAAATGATGTAATTTTTGGTCACCTAATGAACTATTGACATGACTTTCATTTCAATACCCATTTATAGGAATCCTTGAATGATGTAGGCTAATAGTAGTGAGTTATGCTGGTGTACTAGATTTATACCCTAGATGAGTAAGGGGATTGTTTAGATCTTCCAACTCAAATCTAGCTCGACATGGGACTGATCCTAGGATTTGGGTATCCTAAGAATGGATTAGACCTATGGATAAGGCCAGATTACTTCTATATCTATCACCTAAACTAACAAGTAATTGGAAAAGGGAGAGGTATTTTGACAATAATTTATAAAATCATGTAAAATATGTGATGCACCAATAATTTGATCACTCAAAATTACATAATACACACTACGAGACAATTTAAATACCAAATAATATCAATCTCACATAAATATTTTAGGATAAGGCATTAATCAATTATCAAATTAGCAAGAGAGGGTAAATATCCACTTTTAAGCTAGATAGTAAACTATAAACTGCAGTTATAATGACTTGTGAGAACTACTAATCACCTCCTAAAGGTGATAAAAACTCATAAATAATCAAGGAACATATGTTCACTTAACCACAATACATGAATTCATGGAACACACTTCAATCTAGGCTTCGAAAATGATGAAATAGAGTCTTTATTAAATCAAAAGGTGTTACAATACAAATTCTAGTAGAGTCTAGTCATACCAAAATGAGGGATCCATTTTAAGGCTTGGAAGCCTATTTTCTTATAAAAGAGAAGGAGATAGAAAGAATTAAGCAAATGGAAAACATTGAATTTAGATATCTAGGGTTTTAGAAAACATTGGTTTTGGGCCTCCAAGCATTTCTCAGTTCTAATTCAAATATTCAAAGTAGGGGCATGACATATTTTGCTCTTTACAGCATATATATTTTATGCACACATTACAAATTCATGAATTTATGTGGGACCAATGAGAAACATTGGTTTTAGGCCTCTGATCATTTCTCATCTTCAGTCAAATTTAGCACAGAAGGCAAGCATTACCTTCCTCCATGTTACATAGATTCCACTTCAAGATTTAGTATAAGGGGAATCCATTTTAGGGATTCTTTCTTTCTCGAAGGAATATTTAGATTTCCATCCAATTCCCTAGCTAGGAAGTGAGTTGTACCCTTTACAAAACATTCATCTCCACATAGGTACGTTTAGGTACTCATTTTTTTCTTTCTTTTAATCTAATACTTCATTTTATGGCATCAATAGAAAAAAAGAGGGGACAATGTAAACACCCTAAATTGGTCAAGCAAGCACACATATCATTTCTTTTCATAGTCCTTTGACATGAGACTCTAATTGGAGAATATGAGCCTTATTCACATTATCAATGTCTTTTATTTTTCTTCTCTTGGTCTTGTTTATTTCTTTGCTCACTTTTTTCTTATTCTCATTCATCTATAGCCTTTGAGATGATGATTATAACTCATCTATATTCTATTCCCCATGCTAATTCCATCCCACAAGGTCTTGAGCCTATAGGATAGGAGTGCCAAAATCAGACTATAGTACTAGACCCTAGGGTGTCCATTTCTAGTGTTATTGTCCAATTGCATTTTTGATCCCCAACAGTCAAGGTTATTTGCTTAATGAGTCCTAAGCCCTTTTTAGATTCATCCTTAAGTTTTTTTTTGTCTTTATAATGTTGGACAAATGTAAATAAAGTTCTCAAATTCAAAATAAAGAGTCTCCTATATAAAGGACTTCACAATGCATTTTATTTCTAGCACTTACAACTTTAGCACAGTACATAATTAAAAATTAGTCAATAGTATAGCTCAACATTGTGCATCACATATAGATTTGCATGATTGATCAAGGAAGGGGATAGGTGAAAGTTCATTCTTGTATCTATCATGCATGTTGACTATGCACGTTCCCTAAGTGAGAGCTACATTTGATCTAAAACACTAGATTGAGGGTTAATGTAGGTAGTGACCAGGATAGCAAGGCTCTTAGATCATATGATCATACTTCCTCCTACATATTTTTCCCCCTTTTACTTTTTATGTATTTATTATTTCCTGTGTGTAGATATACCTAAGATTTTAAATATTAAAACAACTCTATAAGGAGGTCTATGGATATTTAGCATCTAATTTTTCATAAGTAGGATCACATGAGGACATCAATCCAAAAAAATCAAGTCTCCATGAGTAATTTGGACAATATCAACATAAAAAGATAATAAAGTTAGACCTTAAGGTGTCATGTTTTAGCTCTCATATCCTTTCACCAAATTGAAGCTAGTCCCAGGTTCTTGACATCTTCCTAGTTCTATACAATACCTTTTATCCCCTGAATCACCCATTTTAGCATATTTTTATAGATAATTTTAATTCTATTCATATGTAATTTATTTGATTAATCTATATTTTAGTCTATTTAATTACATTTTTCCCTTTTACAACAGACCTTTTATTATTTAGGAACTAGACCCTAGTTTCCAAAAAATAATAAAATATAATGAGGTCCAACTTCTCTTGATGGATTAGTATTCTCAAGGATGTTGACTCATGATGTTATCAATAAGAATTTTTTTTTGTAAAAATAATTAAATGTTCATTGTCATTATCTAACCCCTGGTGTCTTTCTTGGAACCATGTCATTATCTATCTCATCTGCTAATGAGGATCATGTCTTAGAATTTACTAAATTTTACCACATCTGCTTTGGGTTAGAAAATATATTTAATTTTTAAAAAATTGCCCTTGATGATAGGTGAGACACGTCTCCATGGTCTATATTTGCTCCAATATTTAGCATAGGTCCATTATAGGTGAAAGCCAATCTAGTTATTAGTTTTCACATAATCACAGTATTCATGGAAACTTATAAAATATATTCTCATACTTGAGCTCTGTTAATCTATATTTGGTCTAAAAGACCTATTTTTTCTATATGGAGCTCTGCTAGCAATACTTGGTCCCATTAGTCCCACGTAGATCTTGATCAAGATTTGGTTCTTTTGTCTTTGTATTTCCCTAGTTGAATAATGCTATATTGACTTATATTGAAATGCCCCAGGTTTGAACTTTGTTTATTAACTATTGAATGTAACTCAAACCATTGACATTTTGACCCATCTCACTTTGTTAGATATTGCTTGTCTGGATGAATGCTAATCATTGATCTTCTACCAATTTAATGTATTGTTAGAAATTATCATGCACACATTTTCTTTTGAGATCCACTAACCTTTTCGAACTATACTAACCATTAGATCTAATTATATGATTAAACACATGTTATTAGATCTACCTAGGGCCCATGGTTTGAAATCCAAAAGCTATTCACTAGGTCATAATTTTTACATCTACATGGATGTATTTGACATCCCCATGGATGTATCTAATGTCCCAAATACCATCAAACTTAAGATCACATGGATTTTTTTAGTGGATTAAATTTTATGTCTAGGTGAACATATCATACTATTTTACCAACTTCAAATATTTATATCTTGAAGTGTAGAAATCATGGAGGGACGAAATTTGTTGGAGATGTTCCCAAGACTAATAACATTGTACCCATTTGATCCATTAGATCTAGGAGATTTCTAAGTGGAGATAAAAATGATCAAACAAATTCATCTGTGTGGTTTTTTGTGACATCCACGTGACCATCTAGTTCTTCAAATTTGAATCTCAATGTATATACACCAAGGCTTTAATTTGACACTTAGATGACCATATTATTATTTGTGACCAAATTTGGAACTCCATAACTTAATCTAGGAAGCTTACATATAATTAAAACTTGTATGATATGTTCTTGGCATAAGAGACTTTATGGTGCTACCATCCTATTTTTCACGAGGCATTCTGGTTGAAGATAGAAAATGTGAAAGATAGTTGGTTCATTTGTTTCTTGTGTGATGTCCTGATGATATTGTAGTTCCCTAAATTTGCATAGTCTATATTTTGCTTAATATTTCAAGGCGTTGATGATATCCTAAATCTTGTGCAACCTGATTTGTGTTCCTAAACACCATGAAAACTACTTGAAACCTTCACCTATAACTATAGACCTATCCCTTAAAGATTAATTAGATCACATTTTAAGGTTTTTTAAAGTGTTTCAAAAGTTTTAAAAAATCTATATGATCTCCACTTGAGGTATATCTTCTCCTTATGACATTGGGTCACTCTTTAATTAGGATCTTGCTCATTCCACTAGACCCCTATATGAAGCACATTTTTGGTATGTAGACCAAATTTGGTCAATATCTTTGACAACTTTGTTGGGTAGCATGCCTACTATGCTTGAGAACTCAGACTAGATACATGACACTTGAATCATTTACATGATATATGGACCATTTACATTGAATTCAAGATAGCATTTTGACTTGAAAAGATAACTAATTCCAACAAATAGGGAAAGAAACAAACTTGAAAGGGAAACTAACCTAATAAAGCAAAGGTAACTAACCTACTAAGAAACTATGATATAAAGCACTTATTAGAGTTAAAATTGAAACAAACTAATGTTTTAGAAAACACTTAGAGAAAAATGAAAAACAACTATGTATAGGTGACGTATCTTCCTTAATAGTAGTGTTTTAGATGTATCTCATTGACTAGGATAGGAAGCTCTTCACCATTCATCCTTATGTGCTGGAAAAAGATTATGGGATTCATAACTATAGACTGTGTATGGACCACTCCAAATAGAATCAAATTTTGTGTGCTTTCATGGCTTATCTCTATCCTCATCCCACTTAAATACCAAATCTCCTTCTTGAAAACCATTTAAAGAATATCCTTTATCAAAATATTCTTTCACCATTACTTGATGGGATTCCATAGGCAACATTGACTGTTGCCTTGTTTATTC
Source organism: Torreya grandis (assembly GCA_037957365.1). NCBI lineage: Eukaryota > Viridiplantae > Streptophyta > Pinopsida > Cupressales > Taxaceae > Torreya > Torreya grandis. Next base: position 716,968 of record JARHVA010003238.1, read on the forward strand.
TAGCTCAATGAGCTCAAAATATCTTATTTCCATTGGCTCATTCTTTAAAATCTCAAGTTGATGTACTAATTTCAAATTAGGGAATTTAAGATAAGTAGGCATTCTTTCTTCCTTACCATATATTAGCTTGTATGGACAATTGGTAATTGACCTCTTATAGGTGATCATGTCAACCCACAAAGATAAATTCAATTTAATATGCCATGATCTATGATTGTCTTCAGTAGTCCTCCTGATGATCTTCAACAAATTCTTGTTGGTTGAATCAATAAGCCCATTTCCTTGTGGATAATAGTTTGATGAGGTACTAAGGAAAATATTATGTTAAACTTCCCATTGGCTGATCTTACATCCTACAAAAGCCAAAGCATTATCAAAAACTATGGTTGCAGGGACCCCAAATCTAGTAAACAAACCTTCATAGAAGTCTAGAACACTAGTTTCATTGGCTTCTTTCAATGCCACTGTCTCTATCCATATATTAAAATAATCTATGGTAGTTAGGATCCACTGGTGTCCTAAGCTTGAAGGGGGGTTAATGAGACTAATAAAGTCTTATCCCCATTGGACAAAGGGTTGATTCACTAAAATTGGTTTGAGAGGTAAGGTTCCAAGCTTCACCTTTCCAACAAATATGGCATGTTGTTTTCATTTCCTGACCCATGTATGACAATCACCAAATAAACTTGGCCAATAATACCCACCTCTAATTATCTTGTGGATTATGATTCTTGATGGATAATGTACTTCACCATGTTCATCATGGAACTACTCAAGTAATCTCTATGTTTGACCTGGTTCTATTCATCTTAGCAATATTCCATTGATATCTTTTTTGAACAACACATTATCAACAAAAAGGGAAGGAATTGACTGTGATCTAAAATATCTCCTCTTTAAAGGGGTGAGATGAGAAGGACAAATACCATCTTGTAATAATATTACCATATCTATGAACTAGCTATAAGATGAAGTCTGATTATTATAACTTCATCATTTGACACCATAAACATCCCATTAGTCTCCTACAAGTCTTGGGTTAGATGATCAAAAAGTCCTTTACCTCTAACAAACTTTGTGAATTTGATCTCTATATCATATTCCATGATTTTGGTTATCCAACCAGTACACTTGTCGTTTATATCTTTGTTCAAAAGGAAATCTTTGAAACTTGGATGTACAACCATCAAATGTATCTTATTATTAGACAAGTACCTAAACTTTTAAATAGACCTTATGAATAAAAGTACATACTTCTCAATAAAATAATACCTTATTTCATATTATTCTAAGATTTCACTGAAGAAGCCTATTATCTACTCTAAAGACTCTTCATTTTACTTCATGAGAATATCTAAAATTGTGTCAATGTTAGCATAGGTGTATAAGAAGAAACCCTTTGTAAAGTTAGGGTTCAGGAGTGTAGGAGAACTGGATATATCATTCTTGATCTAATTCAAATCTTCTTACTCCTTTGGACCAATTGAAACATTGATCCTTCTTTATAATGATTGTGAGTGGCCTAGCTAAAGTAGAAAAATTTAAAATTTATCTCATGAAATTGATCTTGCATAAAATGCTTTGCTAGGATTTCTTGTGTTTAGGCATGAAAAGTGTAAGAATTGAGTTTATTCTATCATGATCCATGCTTGTACCATATTTTTTAATTACATGTCCAAGAATCCTACCATCATGAACAAATAAAAAACACTTTTGTGGATTCAAAGATACTCTAATTTCCTTGCATCTTTCAAAAACATATATGAGGTGAATCATATTCTCATATGCACTGTTAGGGAATAATTTTATATCATCCAAATAAACAAGAATAAACTTATTGACGAGACGCCTAAATGCCATGTTCATGGCCTTTTAGAAAATAGCTCCATCATTATATAAACCAAAAGGCATTTTTCTGTGTGTAAATGTCCCCCATTTTTTTATTAAGGTTGTTTTGAACTATTCTTCTTCTTTGACCAAAATTTAGTTATATCCAATGTAGCCATCTAATAAAGTTAAAGTTTTTAAACCTACCACTAACTATAAAATTTGTTCCATTGATGGCAATGGATAGTGGTTTTTAAAAGAGGCCTTTTTCAAATCATAGAAGTTAACACATAGCCTTATTTTATCATTCTTTTTTCATACTAGAACAAGGTTTTCCACCCAAGTTGAGCTCTTAATTGGAAATATTATATCTAACTCAATGAGTTTATGTAGTTCATCTTTTATCAAATGTTCAAGATTTGAGTTAATTGGCCTTTGTCTATGTCTAACTAGCCTAGTATCATTTTCTAACTCAATGGTATCTGAGATAGACTTGGATAAAATCTTTTAAGGTCACTATACTTCCATACAAAGACATCTACAAAACAAGAACATAAATTAATAAAATTTTCCTTCTTTGAATATGTGTAAACTTGCCCAGCTTTAAGTTCTTAGTAGTTGCAATATACATATTTGTATATTTTTCTTCCTTGATTGATAAAAGAAACTTTTATTTCTCAATGCAGCATCTTTATTAAACACATTTTCAAGGGTGACTAACCCTTTAAGAAATGTATTTGTCTTCAACTACCCAATCTAATCACAATACTATAACAAATGCTTATCTTGGTTCTTTGAGGAGAACTCAGATTCCACTTGTAATTTACTGACAATCTAACTATCATCTTAAAATACTTGGTAATTTTCATGGTTGTCTAGGAAAAAGGTCTCATAATAACCTTGATGTGTGATTGATTTTTTTCATTTTTTATGTCATCTAAGATACTGAATTGTGACCTAGTGGTAACTAGCCTATCTACATGCTATTTCTTATTTCTTGATATATCCTGAATATTGAAATCTTAAAATTCTTGAACTAGGTCCCATAATATATGCTTAGAAGACCTAAGTGGTGGATTATTGAAAATATTAATTCTCTTTACTTGGTGAACTACCAGTTCACTATCTCCAAAAACTTGTAAAATATTTATGTTCATCTTTTTCACCCATTACGAACCATGTACTAGTGCTTCATATTCAATTAGAATAACCAAAATTAAACTTGAGAGAGGAATGATACCTTTGATTGGATAGATAAATTAACATCATTCTAGATCTAGTGCCATGTTTATTTTTAGATCCATCAAAATATAGTTGCCTTAGTCCATCACTAAGCTAATCATCTTTCATCAATGTTGGAATTGGTGAATTTTTTTCATGAAGATAATAGACACTAAGAATTTATTATTAAATTAACTTTCAAGTATCATGTGCATGTAAATTAGAGGCCCATTCATCAAATAAAATATCTTGGACTCCATCTATAGTTGATTCAATTTTCACCTCACTATTTTCAAGTATCTTATCTGAGATAACACAATTAGTGTTCATCATACATGGCATATATGGCTCCAAATGAAATATTTCAATAGGTTTATAATGTATTGTTACCTTAGTGCCATACCTAGTCTTAAACATTAAATAAGTCTAATCATCTAAAAAATATGCTTCAATGTTTGATGTAAAGTCTCTTGATAGGGAGGTAAGTCCACTACAACTACATCTTGCTGAATAATAACATTGAGTTAAAAATGAAATGTAAGTTTTAAATCCTTGATTATTTTTCCTATCTTGGTTGGAGACCCATCTAATTATAATACTCCCTTGGTATTTGGCTCATAGACAAGACCAAGATTGTCTACAATCTATTTGGGCATTCCAATGCTACTAGTTCTGTTATCTACCATACAATTATGGACTAAAAATTAACCTACTATCAAAGAGAGATAAAAGGGAGGGTTTCTATTTGATTTTACATTGGTTTTATCCACATTTGTCATCTCATGTACCTATTGATCTGGTTGCTTGATTTGTTGGTCTGAATTGGCCAAGACAACTCCTTGTTTCTCAATTTGCTCTTTAGATACGTTAAGATATAAAAGATCTTGAATAATAATATCATTTTGTCCTATAATGTCAAGGGAGTCCCACATGATAATGATAACACATGATTTCTTTATTTTATAAATTATGATAAAATATGTTCTCCTAACCTTTGGCTGCAAATTTTAAACCACTGGTTATTCTCTGGTTAGAGGTATTTGGAGAACTTTCACTATCTCTATATTATTAATCTTCTATGTTATAGGAACAACTTGATCCTTGAAACTCTTGGAAATAAAACTAGGAACACTAAAAGTATTACTGACATCTTAAGCTTCCTTGACTATTTTTTTAGCTCTAGTCAAAGCTACCATTTGATTATTTATGTTTCTAGTTTCAACAACTTGATTGAATGCAATGTGATCATCCAATTACTAATTAACATTGATATCATTATGCTTCCATAGACCTTGTTGATCTTATCTTTGGAATGCCATATTCATGTCTTGATATTGGCCACCTTGAAGAGATAATTCTTCCTGTGTCATTCATGGCATAATAATATCTTATGATACCAAGGATTGATTTTGAGTGTTATTTGGATTGAAAGGCTACCAACTTGAATCTTGCATCAAGTTATTTTGAGTAATAATAGATTTTTAATTGGAAGCTACATTGGGATCAAGGGTTGCATATGACTTAGCTTGGGTTATGGCTCCTTGATTTTGATAAGGTTGCCTATTATCTTTGAAACCTTTATAAGGAGGTATTTGGTTATTGAAATATTGATAAGTGTTCTAGTTTTATTGCTGATAAGGTCTATCTTGGTAGTGTTGTCTCTTGAGTTGAATAATCTCATTTCTAAAATCTTGTAACATGTTTTTCAGATCACCAACCTCATTAGCTTGATTAGAATGGGATAAAACTTAGACTTTTAGAGATGGTATAGGGGCTATAGATCAAATCTAGGGAACTTGAGAAGGAGTAATAAGTTTTAATTCTAGGAATATGGGAATTAGATTCCTTAGAGATATTTTACCAACTTGTATTAAGCTATTTTATACTCTTGTTATAATTTCAAAGGCATTTGGGAAGGTATATCCACCCATAGACTATATCATGACCCTTATATCAGAATTAAGGGCCTTAAGATAGTATAGAAATGCATACTCTTGAGATGGTATAACCAATGCAGGGAGGGATCTTACTCCATGTATTTTGGAATCTATGGATAAAATTAGAAATGAACTCATGGGGGTATATTTATATGGTAGTCAGTTGTTCAACTAGAGATAGATGATCAAACTTGTCTTCAAATTACCTAACTAAGGCTTCACCTAAGTCATCCCAAGTATCAATGGATGTCAAAGGTATATTTCTATACTATTGTAATGCTTTTACCTTGAAGGAAGCAGTAAGTAATATGATAGCCACATTATCTTGAGTAATATTGTGAACATAACATAGATTGGAAACATCTTGGATATGCTCAATAGCAGTAGTTTTATCCATTCTCCAAAGAAGAAAGGGATAATTTGTAAGGAAGACTTAGGGATGTCATCATATTGGGATAAATTTAGGGGACTACCCCTATTAAATTAAAAAAAACACTTTATTCTTGATAACTATTTCAGAAAAAGGGATTCAACTTATGAGGACAATAGATTAGAGTAAAATATTAGAATGACCAAGAGATGAACTCTAATTTGGAGGATAAGATATTGTACTATTAAATCTTGATCTTTAATAATAAGTAGAAGGTAATTTAATATGTTTAAAAGAAATACCTTTACTCTGCACCCTAAAGCATCTTCAATATTTGATTATTGTAGATATATCCTCTTGGTTCAATTCATTCTTCTTAGTCTTTAGACTTCAATTATACAAAAGAAGGTTTGTCCCACCAGGCATGCGAAAACTATTGGTGTGCTAGATTTGTACCCTAGCTGAGTAAGGGGATTGTTGAGATTTTCCTAATCAAATATAGTCTAGCATGGGATTGATCCTAGGCTATGGATATCATAGTAATGGATTAGAACTCAAGATAAGGCCAGCTTCCTTTTGGATTTGTCACCTAAACTAAAGCTAAACTAGAACTTGCTTAGAAAAGGGAGAGGGATTTTGAAAATAACTTATAAAATCATGTAAAAGAGGTGATGCACCAATAATTTCATCACCTAAACTCACACAATACACACCATGAGACACTTTCATAACCAAATAATATCAATTTCACATAAATATTTGAGGATAAGTCATTAATGAGTTATCAAATTAGCAAAAGAGGGTAAATATCTAATTTCAAACTAGATAATAAACTATAAATTGCACTTATAATGACTTGTGAGAAATACTTAACACCTTCTGAAGGTGATAAAAACTTATACATAAGCAAGAAACATACATTCATTTAACCATACTAAGTGAATTCATGGAACACATTTCAATCTAGGCTTCAAAAATGTTAGAATTCAATGTTTATTGCATCAAAAGGTGTTAGAGTACAAATTTTGGTGGAGCTTGGTCATACCAAAAAGAGGGATCCATTTTAAGGCTTGGAAGTCTCTTTTTATAGAATAGAGAAGGAGATAGAGATAACTAAGTAGATAGAAAAAATTGAATGAGTTTCAACTACTCTTGATAGATTAGCATTCTTAAGGATGATGAATTAGATATTATCAACAAGGAAAGAATCCTATAAAAGAATTAAATCTCCATTGCCCTTATCCAACTACTTGGTGTCTTTCTTAGAACCATGTCATTATCTATCTGATCTGTTAATGAGGATCATGCATTAGAATTGATTGAATTATTCCACATCTACTTTTGGTGGTTAACTATATCTACTTATTGAGAAAGTTATCATGATGATAGGTGAGACACATTTCCATGGTCTGTATTAGATCTAATATTAAACACAATTCCATTATAGGTGAAAACCAATCTAGTTATTGGTTTTCACATAATCATAGTATCCATGAAAACCTGTAAACTATTTAATCATGCTTGAATTTTATTATTTTAACTTTGTTCTCTATATTTGGTTCAAAAGACCTATTTTTCCTATATGGAACTCTTTTGGAAATACTTGGTCCCATTGATCCCACCTATATCATGCCTAAGTCCTAGTTATTTTATTTTTGTCTTTCCTTCATTAAATATTTATCCATCAACTTCCATCAAAATGTCTTGGGTTCAAACTTTGTTTATTGGTTGTTGAATTCCAACTCAAACCATTGACATGTTAACCCATCTCACTCCATTAAATCCTGCTTGTTTAGATGAACACTAATAATTAATATTATACCAATTGAATGTGTTATTTACACTTATCATGAATGCATTTTATTTGAGATCCACTAACCCCTTATACCTTCACTCACCATTAAATCTAAGTATATGATCAAACACATGTCATTAGATCTACCTGGAGCCCATTGTTTGAAATCCAATGGATATTTATTAGGTCTTAATGTTGACATTTTTCCAAACATCATTTGATGTCCCGATTAATGTATTTGACATCATATAAATAATAAATCTTAATATCATATGGATTTTTATAGTGGTTTAAAGTTGACATCTGTGAAAATGTATCATACTATTTGACCAACTTCAAATATTTTATGTCTTCAAGCATATAAATAATGGAGGGACCAAATTTATAGGAGATGTTATTGATACTAAAAACGTTATACCCACTTGATTTGTTGGCTCTAAGATATTTCTATGTGGACATAAAAATTCTCAAAAAAACTCATCTATGTGTTTTTGTATGATATCCATGCTACCATCTAGTCCCTCAAATGTGAATCTTAATGGCTATTCATCAAGGCTTGAAATTGACAATTACAAACCCATCTTCCTCTATGTGACCAACTTTGGAACTCCATAACTTAAGATAGGAAGCTTGTGTGGACTTGAAACTCGTAAGATATGCTCTTTGCATAAGGGACATTATGGCACTACTATCATATTACTTATGAGGCCTTCTGAGTGGAGATATAAAATGTGCAAGATAGCTAGTTCATTTATTTACTATGTGGCATCTTGGTGATGGTCTAGTTTTTTAAATTTGCATAGTCCATCTTTTGCTGAATTTTTCCAAGCTTTGATGATCTCATAAAGATTGTGCAACCTTTTTCATGTTCTTGTGCACCATGAAAATTTCTTGGACCCTTCACCTATAACTATAGACTTGTCCCTTGAAGATTAATTAGATCACACTTTATGTTTGCTTAAAGTTTTTCAAAAGTTATAAAAAATCTATATGATCTCCACTTGAGGTATATCTGCTCCTTGTGACATTGGGTCACTCTTCAATCATGAATATGCTCCTTACACTAGACTCTTGGACTAAGCATATTTTTAGTATGTATAAAAAAATTGGTCAATAAGATCTTAAGATCTTGTATGATGTCACTAGAGTATAAAAGTGTCCACCACAATCTTGGTCATGGAATGACTATACAAGTTTCTTATATTTTTCCTTATCAACACACCTTAACAAAAGTTGACAATACCCTTTTTGAATAATTCATCATCCCATATCACATATTTTCTAGCCTAAAACATGACCATCCTACATTGTTTGGTATTTATATGAGATTGACATTATCCATATGTCAAAAAGAAATCAATGTCTGCAAACCACTCATTATTATATCTTAAAAAAAGTACAAAGGGAATATATTTTTTATTTTGATCATTATAATTTGTTAACTAATAATATGTATAGTTTGCTATGAGCTGACAAAATCATTTTACTTTGACCAATTTTGTTGGATTGAATTTGAGTTCATATTCTTTATCCTTGGTTATCTAGTTACCTTTTTATTAACTTGGATCTTATGGATTCAAAATAGACTTCATTTTTTTACTTGGCACCATCACAATGGAACATAAATGTAGAGTATAGTACCTAAATTGATTGAAAACTTCCACAAATTCCACAACTATGTATGCATGTTTCTCTTCCGCAGAATATTTCAATTCATAGTACTTAAGACTATAACTCCTAAACATAATGGGAGATTCAATTAATTAATCATTATTCTGAATCAATGTGGCCAAGATAGTATGTTCTAAATCATAACAACAAGAGATTAACTCTTTTTCCATGTCATGATAGACTAGAGTTGTTTCATGAGTAGTACTAACTTTTATTTTATCGAATGCCTCTTTACCATCATTATTAAATTTTAAAAAAGGTATTACTTTAATCATCTCAAAAATATGTTTGGTGGGTTTTTAAAAATTAGGATCAAATGTCCTTAGGAAATTCACCTTTCAAAAGAATTTATGTACACTTGTTTACTAAGTGGTAGACACATCTTCTAGACCGCTTCAATTCTCTCTAGATAAATCTTTATCCCTTTTTTGGATATAATATGTCAAATAAGTTTCCTTTTAGCCACCGTAAAAATAGAATTTTATGGTTGAGTTAAATACCATACAATCAAAAAAATTCAAATACCTTCTATGTAAATCCAAAGTTAATTAAGCCAAATTAAATTTGACGATATGTAAAATTTCCTCATAGAGTAAAAATTTCTCTTGTGTCTATACTCCCTATGCATTCTAATTTTATTATACCCTAAAAATTCATCCAACATTGATAGAATTTCTAAACCTATAACTTCCTAAATCATGTGATCTATTATTAGTAGTGGATAATTATATTTGAGAGAGACATGATTAAGACTCCATAAATCTATGCAAATTCTAATTTCACCACTCTTTTTAAAAACTAGTACTATGTTTGTAACCCATGTTGAGTGATGAATATAAAAAATGATCCAAACATTCATCATTTTTTGGGTTTCAACAAAAAAATGTTCTTGTAATCTGTAAATTATATTGACTATATTTTTGATTGAATATTTTTGCATTGGGATTGAGCAGAATTATGTGTTACTTTTATTTTATACATAAATATTTGAGATATTTTTATAAGTATGAAATAATATCTATATATTTTTGAAGTAATTTGACAAATTTTCTCTTTGTTTAGGTGAACATCTCCCAATGTTACCAACTTGGGTTGTTATTTAGAGCCAATGTTTATTATCTTGTAATCTATTGATTTGAGGGTGTCTTTTTGTATCTTATTTTCTATGTATCTATAATTTTTGTAAAAGATTTCCTCTAAATAAACATGTTCTTTAAAAAAAAATTCCTTTTTAGTTTGATTACTTATTCCTTGTCTTGTTCCTCAACTATTCCTTCTTTCTATGTTTGAGATGAAGGTAATCTATATGATGAATCACAACCTTTGAATTAAAAGTTTCTAAACATATCAAATTTTTTAATAAAGGATATTATTTATAATAATCATTGAATACCTAATATCTCTTTGAATTATATGGTACACTAGGTCGATACACTAGTTTAATTATGAATTTATCAATACCAACGTCTAAATATGGAATCAACAATAAATATGAGACTATAATTATGTCTTATTTGGAGTTATTTTATATTGGGATAGTGTGAATAAATAATACATTAATAAAAAATATATTATCTTAAAATTTCTTTTTATAGTGTATCAATCAGTCATTCTTTACTTGATACTAGCCTTTGATCTAGTTTATAACTAGTTATGCATCATCCAACACTTTCATGTTTTTAAATTCCATATTTTCTATAACCTATATCCCAGGTAAGAAAGATTCATATTTTGTGGTACTTTTAGTACACAAAAACTAAAACAAGTGTAAGAGAAAAGAAATATTCCCTTGTTTGGGGACATCATAATGATTCTTGCACCATATCCTATTGAAGAAGAACTACCATCAAATTACAACATCCATATTTCATTGGGATGGATTTCCATGATTTATCGAATAGGTATACATTTTTATGACATCAAAATATAATTTTAAAAACATGCATAGTCATATAATATATCCTCCCTAGGATCATCCATTTTTTACACTATGTATTTTATCTTCAATTATGGTTTAAGATGTTATTTTATCCTTTTGGATTGAGTCATTGCATCTGATAAATCTAACTGAATCTCGCTACCAAGTTAAATACAATAGATGTATTCTATTAGAATATTTATTTTGATTTATTTTTTAGGGAAATATGCTTGGATAATTTGATTGGTCAACAAATGGAACTTGTTTTTCTTCCATTGAATAACAACAAGCAATGCTTTTTTTACAAGTTAAGGAAATGGAATGAGAAATTTTAGTAGGAACTAAATCATTATACGTTATTTTATTTATTATGCAATTAATAACCTTACATCCATTAAATAATAAGGAAATACAAAAATGATCAGCTTTATTGGGCATGGAAGTTAGAGCAACCATGGAGTTCACTAGATTGGAAGAAGACAAGGTAGCTAATATTCATTTGACATTGGTATTATTTTTATTAGAAATTTTTCCTTTAATTAATTCCAATAACATCTTGAATAGAATTGGATATGTTCTTAGATATTCATCTTGTGACATCTGAATTTTAGTTTTATTAACATGTTTAATTATAACAAAGGCAGGTGAGCTAATAGAAGAAGAACATTCTACACACTGAGATACATTAGTATTATAATTGATATGAAGATTACCTTATGAGTAACCAATGATGGTAATCTAAGGGGACTCACCTATTTTATTCATTATTTTTTTTACTTTCATATAAACATGAGGTAATGTTCCTCATCGAGGAATGACTTTCATTGATTCTTCTTATCCATCTTTTTGTTACTTTTTTTGATTTTGAGCTCCTATAAACACTAAAAAATGATTAACTATTCATCTTTCCAACATTGTATTTATAATCATATTCATCTCAATTTTATCCTAGTAAAGCAATTTTTGAGTCACCCCAAAGTTTTTCAATTTCATACTCTTGAATATCTGGATATTTTGATTCAATTTCTTATTCAATTTATTCATATACAAATATGTATTTTTTTTTCCAAAGTGGAATTTAATAGAGGATATGTATCTAGATTAGGATGATATTTTGATTATTTTTTTCTAAATATCTTACAATAAAGGACAATTTCATTGAAAATGCACAACTTATTCTATGAATATCTTGGTAAGGAGAAGAGATGGTTTTCTAAGGTAGTTTATTTTTTAAATATATTATATCAATAGTCATGTTTTGTAAAAAAAAATTAGTATAAGATTGACCTAAACTTTGTGCCTTCCCTTTTTATGGTTCCTTTTTATTTTCCTAGCCATTCTCATGTCATCTTCCATGTCTATGGTTAATGTTGGGGCAACATTAAAATAAACTAATATGGATCTCCTCAACTAATAACTCACTTCTTGTAATTGAGAATTAATGAAGAAGCATTTATAATTCTCATTTATTAGCTTTGTAGCTTTTGGTATTTTATGAAGTACCTTATTGAATTTATCTATGAAATCTCTCATAGGTTCATAAGTTTATTTCTTAACTTGAGTGAGTTGAGCCAATAATTCATGTGCATCTTTGACAAGTTTGAATATAATTTCATAGTTAATCTTCATACCATTATAATTGGTAATATCTCTATGAGGAATATGGTAAAAAAATATACAACTATATTGTGAATTGTCTAAAAAAATAGTTAGACTAAAATATCTTCATGTTCAACACCTAAAATACTACATGCTTCTGAGAAGGTAACAATATGTTCATTTGGATGTTGCTTACCATCACCTATTTTTTTTAAAAAATTCTTTTGTGAACTTTTCAGTAGTTCATGCAACTATCCCAAATACAATGGAAAAATTACATTACCCCATGGTTGAGCCATGGTTGGAAATATAGCTTGTAATGGGATAACAATACCTAATAAGACTAGAGATTGACTTTTTACCATTCCTCATAACTATTTACCTTTATTAGGAATGATGATAAGGTTGACTAATTTCTTGAGTTTACTTTTATGCTCAAGATTTAACTTGAAATCAAAAACCTCTTATAAATGATAAACATGATAAATTTCACCCACTAATTTCCTAGCCCTAGTAAATAATTTTTCTATTAGTTTGGGAAAATAGTATATTTGTTTATGTGCAGGTTGAATTTGAATAATTCTTTGAGTTGGTCTCCATTGTCATGCTAATTATTCAATTATTACATCATCTCTCTATGCTAATGTAACATGATATTCTTCTTCTTCCATTATTTCAAGAAAAATCTAAAACTA